>PVJO010003372.1:45505-124783 GCA_004026905.1 Hystrix cristata | reverse complement strand
TTAACCCTCCACAGGAAAATGGTCTGAGACACGGGAGGGCTCACGGTGATTCCCTCTCCCCGCGGGCGGTTCTTCCAGACACGAGACTGCCCACACTCCTGATGGGTTTCGTGGCTCCTCCAAGCACAGCACCACCTGCCTCACCCAACATCGCACACTCGCCTGCTTGGTGGACAGAAGCAGCCACTCTCACCCACAGCAGCGGGAAGGCCAAAGCCACAAGTGCGATCTGAAGACCATTATCCTCAGACGATCCCTGTCTCCGAGCAGACCGCCAATGTTGGGGAAGGGTGGCCACCTCACACTTCAGCCCGACTTTATATACACCGTGACCAAATTCATCTCAAAGAATAGTAGTGGCTGTATCCCCGTCTTGAACTGGTGGGTTATTTTTGAAGTTCAAAGCCCTTGTCTTTCCAGGTGATGCCCAAGCCTCACTGCTCCTTCCTAATAATCTCTTCATATCTGTGTGGAAGATTTCTACTCCATTGTGTATGAAGCATGACCAAAAATGTGGTGAATGCTCAGAATTTATTACCGTGAAATATACATTGTCATGAACCTCCTCAAAATACTTCTTCTTCCTTCAGACATACTTACCTCATCATCGTTGCCGCTTTCTGAAGTAGTTCTGGAAGTCCTCTTTCGTGAGTATTTTTAATTGCACTGTGATGGCTGCCTCAATCTCCCGAATCCATTTAAAATCTTTACCTTTCATGGTCGTTTTAACTTTGGGTAAGAGCCAGAAGCCACATAGTGCCAAATCTGGTGACTAAGGTAGACAGATACACACTAATATTTTTACAGTCCGGCCTTCCCATTGGATGGCACTCAGCAGCAGCATCACACCTCGTAAAGACACTCACAAAAGTGGATTTCCAGAACTGCTTCAGAAAGTAGCACAAACAATGGGATAGTGTGTTCACAGTGAGGGAGCATGTTGTGAAAGGGGAACAATAGCAATGTGTCTTTAACCTTATTTTTTTTTTTAATATAAGCATTCGCTATATATTTTGGTCACACATTACTGTCTTAGTGCAATATTTCTTCCATCTGCTTTCCGATCCATCTAGGGGCTCTCAAGAGACACGGGTATGACCAGTCAGATGACTTCTTCTCAGACCTTGACTCTTGACCTACCAGCAGCAGCAGAGATAGTAGTGACAATGGCAGGTCCTTACTGACCTGGCTCTTCTGGTCTTCTGCTGGACAGGCAGTCTGAGTTTCTTCCTTCCCTGTAGTTCTTGTGGGATTTCCTTGCTCCTATTTCCAGTGGGGTTGAGGAGACATGCCCTCCTAGGGTCCGTCTACCCCACACCCCACACCGAATACCTACATCGTTCTCTGCCCAGCTGGTCTTTGCTTACATCCAGGGCTTCCCCACATTCGATCTTAAAGGTAGACTACACTGTCCTTGGTGTGCACATCCTAGGACCCGAGGCTATCCACATGGTGACTTATTGCAAAGACGTAGTAGAGTATGGGTAATCTTTGCCTGGGCTGTCCATATTCGCTCTGTCAAGGCTCCTAAGCCCATGACTGGGGGAGAATGTATGAGTGGAAGGCAGAGAATTCTTCGAGAAGCGTGCCTAGTTTGGTCTGAGTAGGATGAGGAAAAACTTTATGGCTTATGAAGAAAGACCTCAGAATGAGGGGAAAAAGAGTGATTTGTGGGTAAGATGTTTAATATAAGAATAAAGAGCATCCCATAACTCATCAAAGAGAAAGAAAACATGGGAAATTATCCTAGGGACTTCTTGAGCCATCAGGAGACTAATAAAGGACCCGGCAATCTGGAAGGATTCTTTTTCCCCTCTCTTCATTCTTCTCCCTAGTATGGAAGATATGTATACTATTCCTATTTGGAAGGCACAGTTGCTTTGCATGTGCTTTTTGTTGTTGTTATTGTTGTTGTTGTTGTTGTTGTTACAAAGATGTTTTTGGCAAAGGCAAAAGATAGGACATTTTTATTTAACAGTCTCTTAATTTAATTATAACCTGTAAAGAATTAAATGTATAGTTTATGGGCTATAATTTGTAGTCTCATCCTAGGCTGTGTTTGGCTTGGCCTGCCTATACACCTTCATTCTCATCCTTGGGCCTCTCTCCATTCTACAAGCCCCAGCTACCTTTCTAATAAATTCCTTTTTGCTTTAGTGTGTCAGAGTTGATTTCTGTTGTTTGCAGTGAAACCTGACATTGAAGGTTTGCCTTGTTTGATGTAATCAACTTCTAAGCCCTATTTTTCCTTTTTTCTATTGAATGTAGTTTGGAAGAAGTGTGTGTGTGTGTGTGTGTGTGTGTGTGTGTGTGTGTGTGTGTGTGTGTGTGTAAATACAGAGACTATTTTAAAAATCACTGAAAATCCAAGTAAAAATTTTGTTAAGTCTTTTTCATTATTTAATTTCAGCAGAACTGGTATTACATTTCCATGGTATTGTATTTTTTTTCTCTTAATGTAATTATCGATCATTAAAAAGTCTTCAGGAACAATGATTTTAGTGATAGATTCCAGTTATGACTATCTCAAAATGTACCTAACATCCTTGAACTTATTGTTTACCACAAATAATACTGAGATTTACATCAATGTGCAGAAATCATTTTCTAGGTTTTGTTTTGAGGTAAAAATAGATTCCTAAAGAAGAGATTGTACCTTTTTAAGATGACTGATAAGTATTAGTAGATTAACCTTAGGCACGATTTTACCTCTAGCCAGCAGCATTTGAAATGCCTGATTTCCCCCCTTATTCACCACTGGTACTCCTTTTCATCAGATGCCTTCACAGCTATCATGGGCTTCCCATTGTACCTTCAAGGGCGGTCCCCAACACATAGTCATAAACACACAAACACACACACATACTCTCCACCAACCTTTCTTCACCATCAAGAAATAAGAAGCATCCTGATAGAGTCTAGGAATGAAATGGAGAAAAGTAAAGAAGATTAAAGAGATTAGAAATTGAACTAAAGTGTAGAGAATTCTCTTTTGACCTATCTCTTTAATATTACTTAATTATGCTCATCCTCCCTAGAAGTCTGAGGTCTTCTTTCTCTCAACTATGAATGCCACAAGGAAACAGGGTAATGGGAGCACTTAGGAACATTTAGGCCAACTGCTAATCAAAATAAGAAATGTGATAGTTGTTCTTAGATGTATGAGGCTAGTTCAGCAAATGTGTGAAGTACCAAGAGGTTAGAACCAGATCCTGAAAAGTACTGATACTGAATTTGCTTCCGAGTACCTGGATTCCCTCTCTAGATGAAGGAGGAAACAGGATATGTAGAGGCCATGTTAAATGGAAGGTCATGGCTTTAGGGACTTGGGCTCTCACCATCAGAAAGGTAAGGCTATTAACCTTTATTTCAAATTTATATCTAACCAATACCCATCACAATGCAAATTATTCTGAGGAAATTTGAGATCTGATTAGCTGGTGTTCTGATAGAAAAGGGAACTGCTACTTCCATGGAGATCACAGAAGGAATCAAAGGACACTACCTAAGTCAGCTGACACAGGGTGAAAGATCTTGGAGGCTGGGGTTAAGTGTGAATCTGGTAGTTTCCCTGAATGACCCAGTGTGGGCAATGTCAGAAGTCAAGGGTGGGGTGTGTAGAAAGAGGAGCAACCCAGAAAACCAAATCTGTCTAATTCATGTGGCTAAAAGTAGACAAAAAAGAAAAAAATGCTCATGAAAGCTGAAACAAGTGTGAAGCCAAGTGAATGTACAAAGGGCTTCAGAGAGAAAGTTTTACTACACTAACCACTGGAGTGCCGTGTTCTTGGAGTGTGGGCTCCCTGGAAGGCTGGTTTGCTGGGACAGCTTAGAGGATTGGCTTGACTGTAGACATACCTGTGGGTCTCTCTCCACAAGACATTAGTATATGTTAAAATAACGGAGTCATACTGTCAAAACAGAGTGGAACAATTTATCTGAAGAGACAGCATACTTTACAATACTGTGCTCCCCCCACAAATAGACATTTGATGCTTAAATGAAGACAAATTAACGTCCAATCTGTATATTCCAAGAACATCCCTGTTAATCTCTCCTGATTTTACTTCTAACTTGTTTGACTGGGGTGGGCACTCAGATTTACTTCATTGTGAAAAACTAGGCAATCTGAGATCCTTAAAAGTGAACTGCCAGTCTTGTTTCAGAATATCTGAGATAGTTGGAAAAATCTCAGATTTATTTATTCTATATAACAGAAAAATCATGTGTACAAAATATGTACATATATATCACTCTCAAAAAAGATAAACACTGTGGAAGTGCCTTTGTAGTTTGTGTAAAATAAAAACAATCTAGACTATTTTAAGAAGGGCTAAAGATAGCATTTTCCTTTCTCAGTTGAAATTTCATCATCTTTTCTAAACTATCTTTATAGTTTCAGAAAACCAAAATTGCTAGGATAGAAAATCCCAAACCGTAACACAGATCACCTGGACAAACCTGATGGTGCTCCTTTAAAGTACCATTTCCACAAGTCCTGAATTAAACTCCAGAAGTCATCAGGATCCCATATTCATGTGGCATCTGTCCTGAAGAAGACAGACGGTGCCTGGCCTTTGAGAAGGAAGCAGAAACACATCAGTAGATTTGCAGACCTGGAGGTCAGAAAACGTATGTCTTGTCACAGAGAAGCATGAAAGGTCCTGCCAGCTTGTGTGAATATTCCAGTTCCAATATTTCAAGCCAAAGGAGGTAAAGGACACTGGAGATGGTAGAAAAAAGTCGGTTTTCCCGTTCAGTGACATCAGATTTGGAAGCTAATCTTTGAAACCACATTTGCCTTTATTCTTCTTGACTTAAGTTAATGGGATGAAAATTGTTTCAGAACACATTATTTCTTTTCCAATTTCACATAGTTCCAAATCCTTTATTAAGGACGGCTGACCTTCCACACTCTGGTGAATATATTTTTTTCTCTTAATTTCCCCATCAAGCAGATAACTAGTCCAGTGTCATTGCCTAACCTGCATAGGACAGTGAGCATTTAATCAGCCCAGTGTTAGGTGTAACATAGACAAAAACATTACTGGAGAGAAAATGTGATTGTTCTCCAGATGGCCGCAAGTGTAGACTAAACAGTATTTATTTCCATATTGCTTGATAAAATGCTTCTAGTATAGATAACAGTACAAAGAATGTCTGTGGTAGGTGGTTTTGCTTCAAGTTATCTTGAAGGATTATCAGCGAAAATGATGAGACAAAAAGGATGTGGAATCTGGACTCAGACATTGTTAGGCTAAGTCAGTACTTAGCCAACTAGTAGCAGAGTCTCAGGTGATACTGAGCACAGTGTTAACCAAAACTTTTCACATGTCAGGACCAGCGGGTCAGGGGACTTAACCCATAGAAAATTCTTTCCATGAAACAGAAAGACTTCTCAGGCTTCAGCCAAGGAAACTCTCTTTAAGCACCTCAAATGATGTTGAGGAACAACTAGGTTTGCAAACCCCTCTAAATTCTCTATACCTCAGTTTCCTCATCTCTAAGTACAAAAGGAGATAAAGGACGTGAAACATCGATTTCATTGTCTTGCATATACTAGCTATTTCCCTTGAATTAATGTTTGTTATGGCTTGAATTTAGGTATTGTGCTCCAAAAATCCATACACAGATGCTTGTTCCCCATGGTGGTGGTACTGGGGGGTACTATGGACTTTCGAGAGGTAGGACTAAGAAGGAAGTCTTTAATTCAGTGGCTACATATCCTTGAAAGGGATTTCGAGACTTGGTCAGTCTTCTGTTGCTCTCTGTCTCCTGAGTAATGCCGTGAGTATGCATTCCAATATGTCAGAGGCCCAAACCAAGGGGGCACCAATGTTGGACTTGATCCTGTAGAACCAGAATCAAAATAAACCTCTTCCACACAAGTAGCCTGTCTCAGGTATTTAACTGTAGTGACGCAGAGTTGACTAACGTAATATTTTTGAGATGGTTTCTTCCCAGCTTGGTTGTAGAAGGCGACCCATTGACCATAACTCCCTGTTATATTTATTGTTTCTTTACCACTCAAGGTGGTTACAGCAATATTGCTCCTAATGGAAACTAACCAAGAAACCAACAAATCAGAAACAAAAACTTTCTGGTCAGAGAGGCATGAGCATAAAGTCTGAGAAACTTTTTCTTCTTTTTAGAAAACTAATAAAAGTAAAGATCAGGATTGCACCCCCTCCTCACATTTTCTTTTCATCAGAAAGCGAATGAAGATAGTAGAAGTGCTTTTCTAGCAGGTGATCAGGCTAATTTTCTGGGTCATTTCCTCAAGGTGTCCTTAAAAGAAGCAATCATCATCTCTGTTCAAAGCAATTTTCTCCTGTTGCATACATTGGCTCCCCCAATGTTTGACACCTTTTGATAGCTGCTTTCTGTTACCTCAAAAACCTTCCCTTATGTGAATTAGCTTTTCTACAGCCTCCACTGTGAAAACAACTGCATTAAAAAAGAAAACTACAACAAAATTCATATTTTTTAGTACAGATGTTCTAACATGACATCTATGTCTGTGTAGCATTTTTAGAAATTCAAAACCATTTCAAAATTCCATGATATCAACTCTTATGATACTGGATAGAAACAAAGGAGCTCTCCCTGCTGCCTTTTTACTTATGAGAAACCAAGGAATTGGAGATGAGATCAGAGTTTATTGTGTGATTTAAAATGGAACCAGGACCACAAGATTCTTCGTCTATAATCTTCAGAACTCCAACCCAAATGGACTTAAACAAAGAGAAGTCCGTTAGCTTTTAAAACAAGTAAATTTAATGAACAGAAATAGTTCCAAGGATTCCAGTGATACCAGTCTCTCCTACTCTTTCTCCATATATATCCTTGTGCATGTGAGACTGTGTATGTGTGTAGGAGGTGTATGTGTGTGTGTGTGTGTGTGTGTGTGTGAGTGTTGCTTTCCCTGTCACTCTGTGCTCATATGTTTGTTTCTGAATGATGTTTGTGTATATTCCTAAGGTATCTCCTCTTTTTTTCTCTCTTTTCCTTTTGTCTCTTTTATGCCTTTTTCTGTTGATCTCTCTACCTGTATCTCTGTCTCGTTCTCCTGCTGTTCTTCTCTATCTGCACCCCCCCCAGGCATCAGCTCTGTTTTCTTCTTTTTAAATTTCATTTTTAGCTAGAATATTGTGCGAGATAGCTGCTTAACATTTCAAGCTTTATTCCAGTGTATAATGGAGATCTCTCTTTTCGTATCTCATGGTTATGTATTTTTTTAGTACATGCAGTTTGCAGTCATCTTGGGGAGTGGGTGTGTGTATATAACAGAGCTTTTTTTTTTAATCCCCTTCCCCTTTCCTCCCAACCCCTCTTTCTCTACATCCCCTTTCCCTATTTTCATTCTTACTGATATTATTAATCTTAGCTCATGTTTATGACACATAATGTTTACATTCATCGAGGTTGTTAGGTTCCCATACATGACATATCTTTATTTTTGCAAGAGAGCCATCCCCATTTCCTTCTATCCACCCTTAATTATGCTTTTTGTTTTCAAAGTCAGAAGAAACGTCTAAAGCTGAGTCTCTATGACGTTGTGTGTGCCTGTGCTTGAATCTCATTGCTATCTGACTGGCCAGTCCACCTCCCACACTGGCCCTTCTGCAGGTACCTTTTTGATCTAGCTCCGTCAGAATCATGTGTAGCACAAAATAACATTTCTCCGGTGGGCCAGCAGGAGGCTGTGACCAAGAAAAGGAGATGGGCTGCTCAGTAAGCAAAACTGATAGGTACCCATACGGCCTTCATTTTAGGGCAGGATGTAGTCTTCTGTGGGTGCTCTTTGAAAGAATTCTAACTCCTTTAAAGTTAGATCAATAGCAATTCCATTTATTACCTGAAATAATACCTTATGATAATGACTGAGGGTAAATCCTTGTAAACAGGTTAAACTCACGTTTCTTATAGATGAGTCTCATTCACAGAAGACCTCAGTGAGGAAAAAAAAAATCTGTTTACCTATGCAAACGAGTGCACCTATGCACAAAAGTATGCGAGAGAGGAGTTCATAGGCTAGGCACAGCTCCCCTGAGCCTCAGTTTCCCCATTTGTCAAGTGAGGTGATTAACTTATAGAGACTTTTGCAGATCACAAAATTCACTTTGGCTAATTCACACCAAAAAATAATTTATCACAAGCTTACATACTAATTTCTGGGAACTGTACTGTGCTGGTATTTAACCAAGCACGAGTGCACTTAGAAGAAATGCCCAGTTAGCCCATGGGCTGTTCTGTGAAAGCTGAACACCAGATGTTACCTGCTCTTGGACCAAAGATAACGGAGGTGGAGAGCACAGATTCACCCCAGCTGCCTCAGCAGACACAGCACTTCCGCCACAGTGCTTAGCAGACGTTTCAAACTCAGTGAACTCACCTGCCATCCTACCCCCATTTCCCATTCACAAGTCTAGAAGCAGCCTCATGAATCTACTCCTGGATGTGGAGAGGAAGGCTTGAAATTGCACCTTGTCGACAGTATGGATTTTCAGGGTGTTTTCAGAACAAGAGATAAAAAATGTGGGCTTTGGATTCAGACCAACCTGGACTCAAAGATTTTACTTCCGCCTGTTTAAACTTCCACTTCTGCGCTCTGCTAAAGGAAATTCTTGCAAATAGAGATGGAGTATGCACACATTCAACACTAGGCAGCTGTTAATGTTTTCTTTACACCACTCAAAAATACGTGAAAATACAGAACAGACATGTTTTCCCCTCCCTCTAATGACCGTCTCCTTGGACCACCTTTCTCCTCATGGCATAATGAATTCATTTCTCTGCAAATGTTTGTTGTAAAACTTCTACAAGTGAAACGTCAATAATTGGCAACCTTTATTTCCGGTTTCTAATACACTTCCCAGAGACCTTCCTCTGCAGCCCACACAACAGCAGAGCTACATCCTGCCAGATCCCGGCCATGCTTACCCAACAGCAGCGCTGCTCCTGGCCCTGGATAGGGAGTCATTAGGTACTTCAGGAGAGATTGCTTAGGTCTCCAGGTCCAGGCCCATCTCCAGGGAATCATTTAGCTGAAAATAGGTAAGAGGTTATTTCAAGATCCATGGAGGAAAAACATATGGATGGGGAAGTAGTTAAAAGGAGCAACTGTCAAGTCTTTCTGTAAATTTGAGAATCAACCATGATGCTGTAAGAACCATCAAGAAACACCAGTACTGTCACCATCTCCCATTCCTCCTGGCCCATAGCTTCATATCCTGAGCCAGAATTTTAATCTCTCTCTCTCCCTCTCTCTCTCTCTGTCTCTTCTCAAGATCTTCTCTGTTTCTGTATTCCACCAGTTTCTAGTTCCAAAGTGTAGCTTCGAAGTAGACTTATGAAAGAAATCTAAGTTTCCCCAGTTTTGATTTCTTAAATTTAAAATTATATTTTATATATACATACTTACGTATTTTACATATTATATGTTTTATATTTTAAAGATGTTTAAATAATATCTTTTTAAATTATTCAATATAATACCTGGCACAATAGGAGTTCCCACCATGTGCCTAAATGTGGGTCTTGAACTCCGGCTGCCTGGATTTCTGTGTTGCCTCCGCCACTTGCTGGCAGATTGATAGAACTTTATTGCGCACAATTTCCACATCTTCAAAAATTAATCTAATAATAATCCACAATCTGAAGTGACGTTGTGAGAGATGAGTGAGATGAACCATGAAAAAATTGCTTAACAAAATGCCTGGCACCAAGCAAACTCCAACAAAATCTTTCCTTGCCTTTTCATCAAAAGCTACATTCAGACTGGTGAAAGATGCACTGTCAGAATCTTCTCGGGTTTTAAGGATTTTTGGCTTTTTTTTTCATTAAATCTACTAAATATTTATCTGTTACCCACTACTGTGTATCCCCATACTTCTCCTTCACCCCTAGATGATCACTTGAACTTGATGTGCAATGTTGTTAAAAAACAAATATTGGTAGTATATTCAGGCAAAGTAGTTATTGTGGAGTATCTTAAATATAGCAAAAGAGGGGGGTTGGAGATTTAGCTCAAGTGGCAGAGTGCTTGTGTAGCAAATGAAAGGCCCTGAGTTTGATCCCCAGAACCCCCCAAACATTTATATATATATATATAATACATATAATATATACTTAATCTCAGAAGAGTACATCATTCTCCAAAGACCTCATCTTTCCCCTTTCCTACTCCAGTGGCCAAAGGTTAGATACTCTGTTCAGGTAACATTGCTCACCCCTGCTGGGTGAAGAAGATGTGGGCACCCTTGTGCCTCCCATCAGTGAGAGGAAAAAGACATAGAGGTAAGAGCGCCCCCAGCTCCCCACACTACAAATGCAGCTACAGTGTTCCTAGGACTTTCTTTTCTAAGCAGGACCCTGGAAGCTGAATGTCACACAGCTTCCAGTCCACAGTCAGCGTCCCCATCTCAGAATTATTTTACTCCTCATCTCGCTTGGAACTCCCTAGCTCTTGTACCTCTTCTGACTTGGTATCATTCTGTCTAGTTTACTCAGCCTCTCCCGTAATCACCATTCTTGCCCACTTAAGGTTTTCCATTTAAAAATTACTGCTGTGTAAATATATTCCTAAAAGTGGACCATAAACTTCATCTGTCCTTCCAGCCTTCTGTACCCGCGTGACACTGGAAAATTAGGAGACTTTGTCAAGATAAGAGCAGTGAAAGCAAAGATGTTCTCGAAATCTTTAATAAAAAGAAGACATGTATGTTTAAATTCCTGCTCTGTGTCCCGAAGTCCTCACACTCAGATGAGCAAAACGGAGGTATGGAGAATACATTCCGCTCTACCATGAAAAGGCCCATCCACGTCTTGACGCTGAAAGGAAGAAGACCCTGTGTTGATTCCTCAGACAAGTTTCTGGGTCCTGTGACTTTATCCTTTCTTTAGAATGAGGGAGATTTGCAGTACATTTCCTTTGGGATCAGTGGCCTTTTTGGAGGACTTCCCAAAAGTTAGTGGAGCAGGGTAGGCCATATTCATCTGAAGCCCTGACCTCTTTAAAGCTTTCAGCGATTTGTGTCTTTTATTTATCTCCCCTACTTACTAGCTTTCATTGTAGTCCTTCCTGGTTGATCCTTACATTGCTTTCCTCAAAAGCTGATAGGGTATCATGGGGTTATACTGTGCTTTGACTGTTACACATTTTCATTGTTATTCCTAGTTGGTAGGAAGAAAAGACAAACTTAAGATCATAGAGCAGTCTTTTCTCTGACCTCAAAGAAACACCAACCCTTCTTGGTCAGATTCCTAGAAAAACCAGGTAGATATGGGCAGAATCTCCAAAGTACCGAGACCTTTGGTGGCATCCAAAGAAGACATTATCAGTCTGAAAGCCAGAGTCCACAAGAACTCCCTGATTGGAAGCAAGGCAAAAATTCACTGGACAGAGACCACAGCAAAAGAAAAGTGAGACAAACATTAACAATTTCCTCTGCTTTGAATTCTGGGTATGGAAAACTGAAGCTGAATCCAGTAAGTACTGCACCGACAATAGCCAAAAGCCCTACCAGAAAAGAAGACGGCGTCACTTCTAATTAAGTCATCAAGAAATTATATCAAGCTCTTGTCTTCTGATCTACCAAGTGGTAGGCAGGCAAACAGATTCTAGAGAACTAGTTCCTCTTGACTTTTTTCACATAAGAAAGGGAACCATGTTAGTAACTGGAAACAATATAAAACCCAGAAGCCACTTTTGAGAGCATTACTATTCCTTGTACATTTTTAAGTGATGAAATCTAACCACAGATAGTTTGATCAATGTGCCAGGTACCACCTAGCTGTTAGTGGCAGAGCTCAAATTGGAACTCAGGACACTGGCCCATTTAGCCCCTGCTCTTTGAAGTCTATGACACTTTATGTATTTTGGAATATTGCTCATTATTGGTCTTATTATTAGAGGGATCTTAAATAATATATTGTCATTTTAAAAATATCAGTTTTGCATTATTGTTTCCCCAGTGTGACAGGAATCTTTAAAAGTGTCTGTCACCCTGACATATAGCCTCCTGATAACCTAGTCTGAGTCAAGGTTACAAAGTCTCTATTGTGATTAAAGTGTGTGATGCTTGATCAAGCTAACAGAGAGAAGCGAGGATATGGGATACTAAATTTATTGTAGAAATCAATACAGAGATGTCACATTTCAACAGGAGACTGGGTTCTAAAGTCAGCTTCTAAGGCAAATGCAACAAATAGAAACCCCCCAACACCCCTCAAAGGGCACTGCATTGAAGATCATAGTACTGACTCTCCACATCTCCAACACAGGCTACATTCCCTCCAGTTTTGGAACAGATTGCTCTTTCTTCAGCTGAGCACCAGATGAAGTGGAGAGTTGGCTTGCTTTCAGGGGTAATGTTGTATGAAAAGTATGCATCTTTAAACACTAAACATTCACCACAGTGAGATGCTCACTCCCTGGGAAATGCACAACTTACGATCAAAGGAAGAACAGCAGATCTGAGGCTCCTGTGTCAGCCTAAGGCCACATGTCTGAATATAGTGACTAGGGAGATTGCCTACATAATTTTGATTCTCCTGGTGCTCTTTTACTTTCTTCTTTGTGCCTTACGGTTAGGCTCACCAAAATTAAATGTGCATGTGTCAAGATTTGACTTATTTGTGAAATTTTACAAGATTTGCCATTGTTAAATCACTGGATCAAAACCATGAATCTCCATACATACACATAAGTACTAATTTATGCAAATTTATGTGCCAAAGGGCCACTATGCTTCCATCTTCCTGCACTTATCATCACAATCATTGAATGATAATTTTTTATAAGATGGTATAAGTGGGAGTCAAGAGAATTAGGTTCTGATCTGGGTTCTACAACTAACTAGGTGAGAAACCTTGCGAAGTTTGTCCATCTTCTCAGTCTCAGATTTTTCATTTTCCAAGAGACAGCTCAGACAGATATCCAGGGATACTGCTGATTATAAAATTGTGTTAGGAGTTTATAGAGCCAGTTACCGGAGGCACTGAGATTTCAATTTAAAATAGAACACAGTGGGGCTGGGTGTGCACCTCTGTGATGTACCATGTGTTTAGCATGCACAAGTTCTGGATTTTTGGGGATGGGGGCTGCTGAGAATTGAATTCAGGGCCTTGTGCTTGCTAAATCCCAAACCTCTCGGCCCTGGATTGGATACACATCACTACACAGGAAGGAAGGGAATGGAAGGAAAAAGGAGGAGAGGGGAGGAGAAAAGAAAAAGAGAAAAGGAAATAAAGATGAAGAGAGAGAAAAAGAAAGAAGGAAAAGAAAAAGACATAGAAGGAAAGAAGAATAAAACAAAACAGCAAATTAGTAATATAGTCTCTCCCCCGTTTCTCTTTTTTCCCTTCCACTTTCCTTTACTCTCTCTCCTTTCCTAGTCTCTTGCTGATTCCTCCACACTTCTTACTGTTCTCCTCCTCTTGTCCCTTTCTCTGCTTCTTTCGTCCTTTCCTTCTCTCCTCTACCTTCATTTTCTCCCTTCCTTTCTTCCTTCCCAACCACAACTGGTTGCCTATTGTGTATGTGTAAGCCCTAAGCAAACAGAGATAAACCTGAGATTTGACCATAGCGTCTCTTGAACATTGAAAAGTATTTTCCTTTGACTTATTTTAAATGCTCCTAAGCAAGTCTAGTCTAATACCATTGTCATAGAATAATTTAGTGTGAACTTTCTTTGGAAAATCTCATCCTTTATCCAATTCAGATAAGCACGAGTACTTTTTAGATTCCAGTTGAAAGTCACACAACTCATTCTAAGTTATTAAAAAGTTTTCTGAAGCTGTCTATGCTCTGTTTCTTGATTTAAAAAGGAAAAGGAACGAAACCTTCTGGCAAAGTGCTGAGGGCCGTGTGAAATCTTTTTCCAGTTACACTCCAGTCGGTGCCAGGGCTGAGACAGTTAGTTTGGTTTCCAAGACAGAGCTCAGGTCTGGAAATGAGACAGACACTTCAGAAGGTAGCAGTTCCCTTACAGGCTGAGTCGTAGCGGATGCGTAGCTCCTCTTCTCAAAGTTGCCAATTCTGCATCTATACAGTGTAAGCAATAAAACTACTTTGCAGAACTGTGGTGAGAAAATAACACAGTACAGGCAGAGTGTCATTCCTGATCATCGGAGTTCTGCACAAATTATAGGTATACATATAATTGACAGGTGAAAGTCCTCACTCTTAGGTATAAAACAAAAGATAGCAGAGCATAATTGTAAGTATGATTCAAGAGAAATGAATTTATATCCACACAGCACTTGCCACGTGTCTAGGATTTTTTTATTGACTTTCACCAAGCTATATTAATGAATTGATCCAAAGTGTAGCTGTAATGACTCTGAAAAAATAGAAGTTAATTTATTACTTGTATGAGTGTGAGAAAATGTTCCCTGTTGACATCTAGCTTTCCTCCGTGTGGTAATTCTCATCCAGACTTCTTCCATTTTGTGTTTTGGGGTCATCTTCATTGTAACAAGTATGCAGATGAAGGAGCAGATGAAGAAACCACCCTTCCTACTTGCAAGCCTTAGTACAGAAGTGAAATATATATCTATATAGATAAGAGGTACAGATGCACTTATCACTTCTCTCCTCGGCCCGCTATTGAGAATTACACATAAGGCCACACCCGCTAGTAATGTAGTTAAAGCTGGCTAGTTCCTTCTCAGAAATGAGTGCTCCAAGTAAGTACAGCAACATATTTGTGGAGAGCCATCTCTGCCGTAGTGACTCTGAACACGTTAGACCACTTGAATCTATAAAATAGGTATTAGAATTGTCAGCCTTATTAATAAGAAAATTTCAAGTCAGTTTTTAGGCAACCTCCAGGTCACAGGGACCTCCATACTTGTGTCGCTCCAATGGTGAGCCAGCATTCCCAGCGTCCCTCATGACGGTCCTCTGTGGTAGATTTCACAGGCTCCTCAAGAGTGGATTCGATCGTACGCATTCGTCTTGTCTAAAAAGATAATTCATTTCCGTGCAAAATGCGCAGTTATAGGCTTTCCTGGAGAATAAGACATTTTGGCTACTGTGGGTCCCTCTGGCAGCAGGGACACAATTGCCCAAAGCTGAGTCCTTGCTCCTAGATGTCCACACTCCACGTGGCATGTGCCAGCTGGTCCGCTCACCTCAGTCCCTTCTGTCTGCTTGCCTTGCTTAGCCCCGTGGTGTTTTCTACTAGACTTCCTAAGCTTTCGAGCTTAGTGTTGGTGCCATACAAGGTATCTTTATCACTTTGTATCTTGACAAGGAGTATCAACATTTTGCTCTAAAAACTCATAACAGTCATGAGACAATAAAGCAAATTAAACATATATTCTTTCCCAAACTGGCAGAAAATACTAATCCTCTATGACATCTTCAAATTTTGTGCCTAATATCTTATCTGTCACCTCAGATGATTATGTATTCCTGGTTCATATATTCATCTAAATAAACTTCCCTACATCCCGGCCCCTAGGGGTACAGCGTGAGTTGTCCCACTTGCGAGATCAACTCTGTGTCTTTTTTCCTGGTTTCCTCCCTCTCCGCTGGGCCCTTATCTACTCTCCTCATTCCACTCCCAGCACCAGCTTTGCTTCTATCAGTCCCATGCATCTAATCAATGCATCAGCTATTTGTCAGCAAAGCCTCGTGAATTTTGACTCCATTTTCTCAAAATTAGAGTTTAGTAAAAAGGTTGAAAAGCAGAGGACGGAGAACAGAGAGAGAAGACAGACAGTGATCGGAAGGTAAGAGAGAGGCATGGACTGATGATCTATCCTCTCTGAGCCCAGAAATCAGCTCCAGGTTTGCAGTATGAGACGCGGCACCTTGGAGAATGAGACTGCCCATCCGGGCCGGCCTCCCTAATGCAGGGTCAATTAATGTCCTAACGCTGATCCATCAACCATGTTCTGCACTGACATTATAGCAACCTGTAGCATAAAAGATGTTCATAGAATTCGCCATTTCTAAATTTGTTTATTATTTGGGTTCCCCGCGTGCATGATTTTTTTAGTCATCTCACTGTATGTGTTTTCTGTCATCAAATGGAAAATTTATTCAACTTTTTAATGATCCATATTAGAATTAAGTCTTTATTTTAAAACTAATTCAAAATATTCCCAGAAATATTGTTAAAATTTAACTCTTTAGAGAAAATGGCAGAGTAGTGATCAGCAGCAAAATTCAACCTCTTTGAATCTAGACACCTGGCAAATAGCAACTTGATAAAGAGGAAAAAAGAAGTAGATTGCCGTGAATTGGGAAGGACCTGCTGGGAAAGTTAGAATCTACAGCGAAATTGACCAAAATGCCCAGAAAAGAGCGAAGCAATCTCGAGGCTCACCCTGGCTCCCAGGGAAGGCAGCTCCCTCCGCAGACCCGAAGCGGGGTCCGAGACTGGCAGCTCCAGTGAGAAACGGCGGCCGGCTGGTCCCCAGACCTCAGAAGAAGCTCTTGTGGACCGCAAAAGCGGCGGTGGGTTTTGCCCCAGGATGGCTCCTTCCACATGGTGGGCAGCAGGCAGGGCTGGAATCCAGTGTGCTGCCCTCCGTATTGCCAGGAAGTATTTTGCCAGGCAGACACCTTTTCGGGAAGTGGTTGATTATTTAAGTCTGGGATTCAGAGCAACTTAAATACAGTTTGGCTTCAGCGTTCCCAGCGTAACCCTCCCGTACCGACTGAGAGACCCCCCGGAGACAGTGGCAGACAAGGAGCAGGCTAGACAGAACTGAGAAGGTTAAGCTCAAACCGCCCTCCATGGTGAGAAGCCAGGCCGGGCTTGTGTCACATGCAGACACACCTGGTTCTGACAGCGCCGCCGTTAAGTACCTGAACCCTTGTCCTGCTGCCTACATCCAGCGCAGATCTGAGGCCCAGTCACCCTCCATCCACATCGACCCACATGGGCAAGGACAGGCCTTGGAACGGCCAGGTGCTGAGCCTGGGGGAACAGAGGGGCTCTGGACCTGGAGGGTGCCTCACGAACCCACGGGCACAAAACTAGTCAGAGAAAACTGACTTGCAGGACACCAAAGTGCAGCTCCTGGAAAGAAACTACTCACTCAGAACTCTGAGAGCCCATGTGTGGTGGTGCACAGCTGTAATCCCAGCAGCTGGGAGGCAGAAGCGGGAGGATTGCTGAGAGTTCGAGGCCAGCCTCAACTACATAGTGAGACACTGTCTCAAAAAACCAAAAGAAAACCAAATCAAAACTATGGAGAAATTATTTTTCTGGCTTTTAGACTCCTTTTCTCTTTGCTTTTCTCTCTTTCTTCTTCTTCTTCTTTTTTTTTTTTTTTAATCTTTAGGGAATTTTGCTCTCTCTTTTTTTGTTTTTTCTTATTTTTTTCTTTTTACTTTTGTTTTTTTCTTGTTAATTTTTTTTTATTCTCCATAGTTTTTTTTTCTTCTTCTTCTTCTTCTTTTTCTCCCTTTATTTGTTTTGTTTTGTTTTTTTGAGACAAGGTTTCTCTGTTGTAGTTCAGGCTGGGCTTGATCACTACGCAGCCCAGCCTACCCTCAAACTAGAGGCAGTCTTCTTGCCTCAGCCTCTTGGGTGCTGGGATTGCAAGCATTCGCCATCACATCCAGAGCCCCTTTTTCCTTTTATCTTCTTTTTCTTCTTTCTTTTCTTTTATCTTTATCTGAGTCTACTAATATCCTACTGCTTAGTAAGATCCTTTATCTCACGTTTCTCTCCTCCTTAGAGGGCTAATATCTAGAATATCTAAAGAACTCTTAAACAAACAAACAAAAAGAACTCTAAAAAATTAGATTCTTCAATATTAAATACCCAATCAAAAAATGGGCAACTGAAATGAACACACAGTGCTCAGAAAAAGAAACACAAATGGTCAATAAATACATGAAAAACCGTTCAGCACTTCTGGTCATTAGCGAAGTACTAATGAAGACAGTACTGAGATTCCATCTTACTCCAGAAAGTATGACTCTGAAGAAATCAAGCCAGAGCAGATGCTGGTGAGGCTGTGTGGAAAAATGAACCGTTCTCCATCGCTGGTGGGAGTGTAAACTACTACAGCCACTATGGTAATCAGTATGGAGATTCCTCAAAAAACTAAAAGAAGAAATTCTGTTTGACCCAGCTATTCTCTGTCTAGATATCTTCCTGAAAGAGTTAAAGACATCACGCTAGAGTGGTATATGCACACCCACGTTTGCAGCAGCACATTTCATGATAGCTGAATCTTGGAAGAGGTCTTTATGTGCCCTGAAAGATGAATGTATCCAGAAAATGTGGTAGTCATATACAATGGGATACTATACCATAAACAATGATAAACTTTGTGAGAAAATGGATGCACCTCAAGACAATAATGTTAAATGAAATAAATCAGATGCACAAGCTTAAGTATTTCATGGTTCTCTTTTATGACAAACCCAAAATACAAATAAAGATCAATGTAAAAGATAGATAATAGGAAATAGGAGCTAAACATTTGAAATAAGGTCAAGAGATGGATGGGATGGGAGAAATGGATAAAAAAAGAATTAGCTTGTGTTACGTAGTTGTATCAGCTCCCACAGTGAATGTAATCATTATGTACTACAAATGTGTACTAATAAAATAATTGAAAGAAGAAAAAATAAAATAAAATTGCGCTTCAACTGTTTTTTTTTAATATAAATGAGCTTTTATTTAAAACTTCCAAGCCTTCTCTGTCACTCATTTATCAAAGCTTCCCTAGTTTTATATTTATAGGTTGACAAAGTTTTTGTCCTTTTTTTTCCTTTTTCTGAATCCACTCTTTTTTTTTTTTTTTTTACATTTTAAACCAAGAGCATGTATTGGTACATTCTACATAACCCTAACCCTAACTTCAACTGTTTTTTAACAGCATTTATAATTTTTTATTGTGATAAAAAGAACAGGTAGAATAAAAACAGGAGATCTACACTTAAAGTTTTAAGTGCACAATATGGTAGTATTGTTAACTATACATACATTGTTACAGCAGGTCTCTAGAACTTTACCATCTTGCATAACTAAACCTTTATATATGTTAAATAGCAATTCCCAATTTCCCCTACCTTCAACTCTGGGAAGCCACCATTCTACTTTGATTCTACGAGTTTGCCTATTTTAAATACCTCATGTAAGTTGAATAATATAGTGTCTTTCCTTGCATGACTGGCTTATTTCTCTTCACATAAACTCCTCCGGGTTCATCCACAGTGTCACATATGGTAGGATCTTTATTTTTTAAAGCTGAGAAATAGTCCACATTATGTATGTGCCACATTTTCTTTATCCACTCATTTGTCAGTGGAGATTTAGATTGCTTCCCTATCGTGGCTATTATGAATAGCGCTTCAGTGAACATGGTAATATAGATCTATTTGTGATCTTGATTTCAATTATTTTGTATATATACCCAGAAGTAGGACTGCTGGATTGTACAGTCATCTTATCTTTTTCTATTTTGTGAGAAATCACCATACTCTTCTTCCATAGTAGCTGCACTATTTTATGTTCTCACAATGGTGTAGAAGTAGAAGTTTTTCCCATATCCTAATACTTCATTTTTTAAAATAATCGTTCTAATGTGGAGGGATGATATCTCATTGCAGTTTTGATTTGCATCTCTTTGGTAATAAGAGTCATTGAACATCTTGTCACATACCTGTAGACATTTGTATGTCTTTTTTGGAAAAATGTCTATTTAAAGTCCTTTGGCCATTTTTAATCAGTTTTTTATTCCTTTTTGATTATTATGTGTTCACTGTACATACCAATTACATTTAATCATAGAGAGCTGGTACATGTATATAGCACATCTTAATTCTGTTTGTTTAATCCTCTACCCCTTGCCTCCCTCCCTGCTCCCTCCAACTCTTCATTTCCTTTCCATTTAGAAAAGCTCTATCCTCACTATCATTTTCCCTTTAATTCTTTTTCTCCAACCCTTTTCCCCCACCTTCCTCCCACCCTCCTCCATCCATTACATCTCTTGTGGCTTCATCCATTTGAAAAAAGATCTCCCTATGTTCTATTTATCTGTTTTCTACATTGTAGTAGGAATGTAAACTAGCACAACCACCATAGTTGTGGAGAGTCCTCAAAAAACTAAAACTAGAAATTCCATTTGACCCAGCTGTTCCTCTTCCAGGTATCTTGCCAAAAGAGTTAAAGTCATCATGTTGTGAGGACACATGCATACCCGTGTTTATAGCAGTACAATTATAATAGTTAGATCTTGGACACAGCATATATATCTATCAACAAATGTATGGATAAAGAACATGTGGTATTTATACGTAATGGAGTACTACTCTGCCATGAAGGTAGATCAGCATGAGGCATTCATAGGCAAAGGGCTGCAACTTGAGAACATATTGTTAAGTGAAATAAGTCAGACATACAAGCTTAAATATCACATGGTTTCTCTTCTATGAGAAACTCCATATGTAAGTTATAGATAGATATTTTTATTTCTTGCTATCAAGCTTTAAGACTTCCCTATATATTTTGGAAATTAGTAATAGATACATGGTTTTCGAATATTTTCTTCCTTTTTTTAGGTTGTCTGTTTACTCTGTCAGTTGTTTGCTTTGCTGTGTAGAAGCCTTTACTTTGAGGTAGTCCATTCTCTAACTTGGTTTTCATTCTTGCTTTTCTGCTGTCACGTTCCTGAAGTCACTGCTCCATTCGATGTCATGAAGCTTTCATCCTGTTTTCCTCTAGAAGTTCTAAAGTTCCAGGTTTTCCATTTAAACCTTTAATCCACTTTATTCCATGGCGAACTATGTAAAGCTTTCCCTCTAAGATTGGAAACAAGGCACAGATGCACAGTCTTGCCACTTCTGCTCAACATCAGACTGGAAGTCCTAGGCAAACAATTAGGCAGAGAAAAGAAATAAAAGTCATCCAAGTTCAGAAAAGTAGTAAAATTGTATCTGCAGATGACGCGAATTTGCATATAGAAAGTCCTAAAGTCTTCACACACATTAGAAATAATAAGCATAGGATAGTTTCAAGATATAAAGTCAGCATAAATATCATTTGTATCAAAATAATGTGCCCAAAATTTTGATACACTACCAACAAAACTGAAAAGAAAATTAAGAAAAAAAAATCTTACAGTAGTATCAAAAGGAATAAAACACTTGGCCATCTTTCTTGGCCTGATTGTAACTAAAATGCCAAAATGGTCTAGATTTGGTTTTAGGCATCTTCTGGCTGCAATTCTGAATTTTCTTACATCCCTTTTCCCAGGAGCCTGAGACTTATACATTTCCTTTAGCTCCTGCACTGCGGTGCAGATCTCTGAGAGAGCCTGATCTGCGAGATGTCCACACTTCGGTGACATAGTTCCTGTGGGCAGCACTTAGGGTCATGTAAAACTCCGAAGCAAGGCCGCACATAGGTGCAAACCAGTCTGCCACCCGGGGCCCGAGAGCCAGGAAAGGTAGTGAAGAGGCCGTGAAGAGCCGCAGCATCAGGAGAGGTTGGAAAGGGAAGAAACAGCAGCCGCTGGGGGCAAATTCCCCTGTCTCCTCTTCTGGTGTGGTTGCTCTTTGGATCTTTCTCTGATAACTCGGAGATTTTTTTTTTTTCAGTTTCACTTGCCACACTTGACCTCATATTTACATGTTTCCTTGTCTACCACATTTTTGTGAAGGCCTCACCGCCTGCAGCAACAACAGCAGTAGAACACGAGGTCCCTCCCACGCGTGCTTTGCTTTACAGAGGTCCACACTTCAGTGCGGGTTCACGTTGATCCTCTTGAAAACTCCAGGAGTGATGCAGGATATCTGGTCTCACCCTGATTAGGCACGTAATGAAACTGAATTTCCAAATGTAAAAAGCACTGGGATTTTAAAACACAGAGTGGGAAGGGAAATTGTCTCAGCTTACAACAAAGTTTAAACCAGGACTGGAATCATTTATTCAGCCAACAAACATTTTCTAAATACCTCCTTTGTGCTGATGTCAGGCTCTATCTAGGTGGAGAAAGATAAATAAAATGCACATGGTGTCCTAAAAGAGTCCATAATCTAGAAGAGTCATGAGCAAACTTTGACTGTGGGCCAAAGCTGGCCCAGTGCCTGTTTGGCTGGATCCAGTCTTATTGGAACACAGCCACGCTCCTTCATACACATGTTGTGTTTGCTGCTTTCGTGCTACAGCAGTGGAGCTGCACACCTGTGACAACAACTGTGCCACTCACAAAACCAAAAATATTTTCTGAGTCTCTACAGGAAAAGTTTGTTGATCCCTAACCCACTTGGAGGGCTAAGCAAAATCAGGTGTGGCAGGTGTTGTTATAGAATTCTGCAAGAGGTATGAAGTGTGGGCTCAAATGAATCAGGGGTGAGTTCACAGAGGAAAAATGATGGCCTGAAAGGTATCCAAGCAGAGAGCAGGTTACAGGAATGCCAAGCAGAAGTAACGGTGCCGGAGAAATAATGGAGATAAGACACAGCAAAGCTCAAGAGAACACTGTCAGTAGTTTAGCAGAAGACTGAGCCTGGGTGTGAGTGACACCAACCAGCAGGCTTGTCACATGAATGGAATAAAAAGGAAAAGAAGAAGGAAAGCTCACTTCTGTTTTTCCGGAAGAGCTTCAGTCTTCACCTTCTCCTTGGATGTTATCTCCTGGCTTCCAGCACAGGATTTTCAGCTTCCGGTGCAGACCCTGATACAGCTCACACAGGACCCTATTGTGAGCTCCAGGCCTTCGACTTTCGCCTGGATCCTTCGGATCTCCAGCGCACAGACGGCGCTTTTGCACTCTTCCACACCTGACTCTGCGGGCAGCCATTGTAAACCCACCTTGTAAATCCTTGTATATTTGTATAACTTATATTAAATCTGTTTCTCCAGTGAGCCCTGACTAACACAGAAAGATACAGGATATGTTAAGAGCAGGTGATTAAAAGACAAACTCGAAGAATTGAGAAGGTCGTCGCCAGGAAGTTACATTGAAGGCAAGACCTGAGAGCTGAGGAGATATTACCAGGGAGTCAATGAGTCACATGAAAATTGTCCTTTGACATTTCAAAGTCTGCAGAACAGAGTCATTCCAAAATTATACTGCCTGACCTCCCTGTGAGGGCACCAGGGTTTCTGTGGTTTGTCCCAGAAAGGGTCGTGTGCTGGCACTTTGCCCTCCTGTGTGGCACTGTGGGTAGTTGTGGAACCCGTAAGTAGGGCCTACTAGGAGCTGTTAGATTGTTGAGGGCCTCAGCTTCAGAAAGGGTTAATCTTGAGGGTAAGTTAGTTCTCCAAGAGAGTGAGCTGTTATAAAGAGAGCATGCTTAGCCCTTCCCCATCCTCATACTTCCCGTTTCTCACCACCTTTGTCTCACACTTACTCATGCCATTGTGCTGCCATCCACCATGAGAGCCTCACCAGAGCCAGTCACTTGGGCCTCCGGAACTGTGAGCTAAACAAGCCTCTTTCCTTTATAATTTACACACTCTCTACTATTATATTATAGCAATGGAAAAAGAAATAGTCCAAAGAGCCACTGGGTTAAAATTTCATTAAGTCCTCCTGTAAAGTGGAAATAATGACAGTACCCATCGCATAGAGTTGCTCTAAGGAAAAAAACAAAGTGATGCATGGAAAGTGCTTAATATAAGAGCTGTAATGCAAGAAGCAAGAAATGTCAGCCAGCGGTATTAGTACCTGTCTTTTTCTTCTGGTCTTCAAAAATGGTGGACCTGTCCTGTTTGTTTTATACCCCCCTCTCAAAATCTAGGTGCAAAAAAAAGTGTTCAAAAATAAAAATTTTGATATTGGAATATCAATTAATATGGTATTTTTGGTGATTTGGTGAATTTCAGAGTCAGAAGGAAGCCAGAATTGATGGAGATCCACTTTCCATTAAGTGTGGGATGCCCCTTTTGGAATCCTCAACAGATGATCTTCTAATATCCACTTGGATCAGGCCAGTCAGGGGGCCACTTGCTCCCTGAATGGACAGCTCTAACTGTAGGAATTTTTTCTCCATATGAATCTTAGATTAAGTTTTCTGAGGCAGCCGCACCTTAGGCTTAGTTCTGTCATCTGGATCTCATGTAAGGTAACTTGCGGCCCTTCCATGTGACAATCCTTCCAACCCTCCAACAGTGTCTCTCCCATGCAAGACCCAGATTCATAAATGGGAATCCCTTCAAGAACTACACTTCCTTCTTTCTTTGAATCTTAGTCCTCCTAAGAGACAGTGAGTTTTTATAACAGATTCACCTCTTACTTGGTTCTGCATCCCAGTACTGAGCAAAGTACAGTATCTCTAATAACAGCTGTAGGCACTGTCTTAGTTCCTCTCCTCCTTGCTGGGGCACAATACTCAACACCCTCAAATTAAAGTAGAAGTTTATTATGGCTCAAAATGTGTAGAGGTTTCAGTCCATAGCCAGCTGGTTCCAAGGCGGGACTACATGGCACAGAGGCATAGTGTCAGAAAAGGTGCTCATATCATGGTATCAAGAAGCAGAAGGGGTAAAGGGAGGAACAGGAAAGGGAGATAAAACCGAGAGCACACTTGCTGTGACCTGTCTCTTCTACCCAGACTCCACCAACAGCAAATTAACTTACTGCCCTCAAAATGCAGTCACATCCCCAAACCCCACCTATGATCACGTGAGGCTGTAGGGGGACATGTAGATCTAAACCATAGCAGCATCCAATAAAGTCTGTCAGAAAATAAAGAGAAAATGGCCTATTTCAAAATATACTGCTCTTTAAAGAGTAAAATTAAACTGAATAGAGCTGCTGTCCAATTTTATTTCAAATTCTAATGTGCATGGGAAGATATCACATGGCAGCCAGTAAAGATGTAGGTTTTTGCACTATACCTCTAGATATTTGGATTTCATCAATCTGGAATTTTCCTGGACCTTGAATTTTATTACTTTGATAACACTGAATCAAGTGATCTTGACCACATCTCAGAAAAATATCTTTTAAAGCATCTAGGCAGCAAACTAACAATTTATATTAAGCTTGATATATGGAAGGACTAAATGTATTTCAGTTATTTTTACTTGGAACAAGTTTTCATTTGCTTCTCTTATTATTTCTTTCTCCTTGAAACATTTTTTTCTGGGTTACCCAGCCATAGCTCCCCTCCCATGCTGAGAGGTAAGTACGCTCCATCTATTACATTCTTTTCAGACCTCCTAAGGAGATAATTAGGCATTGCAATTGATTGCAATTTATTAATCAGAGCAGGATGTTATGCAGTTTCAGAGGAAAAGCACAGTGCCGAAGCCTAGTATGAATGCAAGGCAGGTATGCACCATGACGAGGACATAAGATAAAAGTAGCAACCAAAGCATAGGATGTTTTAAATCGGGGCCCTATTTTATACTGCGGTATTCTGACCTAGTAAATGGGGATATTAAAACCCCCCTGTCTACCACTATTGCCGAGTGTGGGGTTCATTCACTAAACAGTCACTGAATATCTGCTATCTACTTGATATTGTGCTTGGTATTAAGAGTGCTTTGGAGGATAAGACCAAACCCTGGCCTTAAGGGAAGACAGATAATAAACATCTAAAGACATATATTTACATTGTATTACATTATGCTACACATTAAATAAATGGAACTCAATAATGGGCTAGAGGGGAGGAGTACTGGTGAGGTCTCATTGCTTCACAGGTTCAGGAAAGGATTCTCCAAGGAGGTGATATGTGAGCAGAAATCTAAATGATGGAGTATGCCTCAGAAAAGCCTGTTGGTCGAACACTTCAAGAAGAGACAATGACAGTGCAAAAGGTCAAAGTGGGCATCAGAGTGTGAGACCTGTCCCCAACAAGCCAGAGAAATAGCAAGAAGACCTGAATGACAGCACAGAGCGCTTAAGGATCACAGTGGACTCAGATAAGATTACAAGGTGGAAGTGCTTTGAAAAGTAATCTTTTAAGGAGAACTATTATTGTTACACGATGTTACACCAGCAAGAATCTAAGCAATCACTTCCTCTAACCTGTTTATTGCATAAGTGGGAAAGCATAAGCCCGGGGAGGTTAAGAGATCTCTTAAAGTAGGAAGCTGGTACCCAGGTTATATGATATGTAACCATTTTTGTTTTCATCTTCCTTGGTTTTGTTATTCTTACATTGTTCTTTTCCTTACATGAAATTTCTTCCTTTGCCATTCTTCTACTTTTTCTTCCAAGTTCCCTTTATTATCTTCCCTTTTCATTCTTTTTTTCTATCCTCTCTCCATGCTGCTCCTCCCTCTCTTCTTTATGACATCAGTCTTTTCTGACTCCAGAGCTTGTGAGTAGTGTTAGATCAAAGCAAGATTTAGCCCTCTAGAGCAGTTATAACTAAATGTGAATGTTTTTAAAAATCAGCATATTAGAACTTAGAAATTTCACTCTACTAGTCCTGTCTCTACTCTTTTTGAAAACTATTTGCTATTTTAGGTGAAAACACCTCTTCCTAATATTTGATAAACAAGCCAATTTCATGATAATGGACGTTGGGTATCTATAACCCAGTGCTAGGTATCTGATGTGGAAGGTTCAAAGCAAGACTGGACTGTGGCAAAATCCAGTGGAGCATTCCAATATAGTAAGAGAGCCTTAATTACAAGTCACTACAATTAGGGAAGAGGGAGAACAAAGACTTTAGCCAAACCACAGGAAATTGCTACTTCATTTAAAGAGGTATAGTGGCTCATGTCTAGCTTATTTCTAGGAGCAAATGTCTTATTTCAGCCCAGCCCCTCTTAAAAGATACTAAGGGATGGTGGTACTCTGGGTGATTATATCAGTGACCCAAACAGATGTCTAATTTACGAAATGTGAGTACAGAAGCAAAGCAGTGTGGGTTTATCATGTCCTCTTCCCACTGCACATCCCCGAGTGAGTCTTAATATAAATCCCTGGCCATTATATTTCAATTTCATATTTCTAACCATACAGCTAGAGAATGCAGACCTGGCATCTGTAGAAGTTGATTTTTCTTTTCCTGTGGATGGAGCCCTTTGCTGTCACAACAAAGCATGTTCTTTTCCTTAGAAAGAAGTAAGAAGAACAATTCAGAGTACTTCTATCCTGCCAAACAGCCAACATCAGTCTTGCACACAACCTTTCAACTCCTCCAGTTCTATTTGCCACTGTTAAAAATAATAGCTACATATACAGAAATGAGTCTCTGAGAGGTAACAATCTAAAACTCCCCCAGTTAACTTCTCTAGGACTCAGTTTGCTCATCTGTAAAATAAGAGAGTCAAATAAATGATGCTTAGACCTGTGACACCTCTATTATGCTACTCCTTCTAGGTTCTCAATTACTCAGATTAGGAATAATGCTACACTACATAAAGAGTAAGTTCCAGAATTCTCCTTTCGCTTTCTCTTTACCATGAACAAAGAAACTATTTTTGGTTTCATTACATGTTTTTAATCTTGATATTATTAAAATTCTATATTTTCATGAAATTGCAGAGGGAGTAAAGAAGAAACTAAAATTTGTTTGAGGATTGCTGCAGGATGTTGAAGAATATCTCTTGAGGGTTTTGGCATTCAACTTTGTAGTTGGATTACATTTTCAAATAATGTTCCACAAAATATCAGAAAAGAGGTTTGGCAAATTCTGTCTTTCCAAAACAATAATGAAACTGGACAGTATTACTCATGGCAACTATTCTGGGACTCTGGATATTGACCAAGGTTATACAATAAATTGGGAAGTGTTTATTCAAGAGAAAAGACTAAATATGTATAAAGAAAATTGAAGTCTGTGGCTTTTTGGGCTGTACCCATCACCTCTTCCAGCTCCAAGGCATGTAGTTCTGCCATTACTGGGCAAAGAACAGCCTTGATTAGCAGAGGAGAAAGGCCACATATCCAAGGGCACTGTTGAAAATAAAAGCAATCTCAGTGCTAATGTAGGGCAGCAAATGTCACTCCTGCCTGAGGCTGCAATACTGACTGAAATAAGCAACAGTTTCACCAAAAATGTGGTAGGGAAATCCAAGGAACAAGACAAACACAATGGATGTTGCTAATATTTCGGATGTTTCTGGGAGTCTAGCAAGCTATGTGTCTATTCTGGAGAGCTAGGAGAGGACCCTGCTATCTACTTATCCACAGCTGAATGTGAGTCTCTGTAGAAGCTGAAAATAACAACTGGAGCATAGCTGATAACTACCTAAATTTTGAAGGTATTCCGATGACTAATAGAAACATCAACTAAAAATGAAACTCTTGAGGAATTTAAGCATAACTTCTGATCAGTCTTTGACCATTAAGCTAAGAAGATGACACAAGAGCAAGCCCCCTCCCCCAATGGCTTGAAGTTAAAAAAAAAAAAAAAACCATTGGAGATACCAGTGGTCATAAAATGCAGTTAAGAAAAATTTGGCGACGTTAGGTCAGCCCAGTCATTAAACCAACAAACTAACAACTATAGCAACAACATTAACATCCTCTGGGACAGGGGAAATCAGAATGTATGGTGCAATGATGTTGTATTTACAATGTCCAGTTTTACCATAATATGAAAAATGGAATAAAATATGAAAATTTTGCCAAAACAAAGGGATGAAAAACATCAATAGAAGTTACCTCTAAATGGATCCAGATGTTGACTTTATCACATAAAAACTTCAAAGCAGTGAATATAAGTATGTCACAAGGGGAAAAGGAAACCATATTTTAAAAGTTACAGGGAAAAGTGGCAGGAGTGAATTACCAAATATGAAATATTAGTAAGCTAATAGAAAATATAAAAAAGAGCAAAACTGAAAATTCTGTAGTTTAAAGTCCAATAACTGAAATAAAAAATACATTAGAGAGGCTCAATAGACTTGAGCTGGCAGAAGAAATAATAAGCAAATTTGAGAAACAGAGACCATCCAAACCCTAAAACAAGTTAAAAATGAAGAAAATGAGCAGTGCCCCAGAGACCAAGAACACCATTAAGAGTACCAACATTTGCATAATGAGATTTTCAGAAAAATAAGAAACAGAAAATAAAAAGATATAATAAAGAAGATATAATGGCTGTAAACTTCCAAAATATATGAAAATTATGAATTTACACATTCAAAAAGTGTAACACTGATTCTTTGTATTATATCCCATGCGGTCTGGGTTCTGTTCATAAATTTTTTTCCTACCCCTATGTCTTTGAGAGTTCTTCCTATTCTATTCTACTCTCCAGTAGATTTAGTGTTTCTGTTTTAGTGTTTAGATCTTTGATCCACTTTGATTTTAGCTTAGTACATGGTGAAAGACTTGTATCTAGTTTTGGTTTTTAACATGTGGCAAGCCAATTTTTCCAGCACCATTCGTTAAAGAGGCTATCGTTCTTCCAGTAAGGTTGTTTGGCTCCTTTGTCAAAGATGAGGTATTTAAGTGTATTTGGAGTTGTTTCTTCATCTTCTAGCCTGTTCCATTGGTCCTCGGGTCTATCTTCATGCCAGTACAAAGAATCAGTACTTGGGAACACATCCTATTAAAAGGCTTTTGCACAGCAAAAGAAGTCATCAATACAGCAGAGCAAAAACACACAGAGTGGGAAAAAATTTTTGCCAGCTGTCCTTCAGACAAAGGTATAACATCTACAATTTATAAAGAATTCAAAAAAAATCAAACCCCTCAAATTTAAAGACCCAATCCAAAAATGGGCATCTGAAATGAATAAACATTTCTCAGACAAAGAAAGAAAAATAGCAAATAAACATATGAATATGTGTTCAACATCAGGTCATTCGAGAGATGCAAATCAAAACAACGCTAAGATTCCACCTCACTCCAGAAAGAACAACTATTATCAAGAAATCAACCAATAACAAATGCTGGTGGGGCTATGGGGGAAAAGGAACCCTCCTCCACTGTTGGTGGGAACATAGAACGGCCCAACCACTGTGGAAATGAGTGTGGAGAGTCCTCAGAAAACTTCAACTAGAGGTTCCATTTGACCCAGCTATTCCTCTGCTGGGTATCTTCCCAGAAGAATTAAGATCATCATACCACAGTGGTATATGCACAACCATGTTCATAGCAGCACAATTTGTAATAGCTAAGTCTTGGAAACAACCAAAATGCCCAACAACTAATGAATGGCTAAAGAAGATGTGGTTTTTCTACACAATGGAGGACTACTCTGCCACAAAAAAGATAAACTAGAGATATTTGTAAGTTAATGGATGCACCTTGAGAGCATACTCATAAGTGAAATAAATCAGACATTCATGAGTACACATCGAATTGTTTCTCCGATATGAGAAACCATGTCAATAAAGACAGAGAGATATAATAGATATTATGTTAAAAAAAAAAAGATAGTATTTAGAAGAGGAGAACTAGATAGGGAGAAGGGGGAAAAGAAGGAAGGGAAAAAGAAAAGAAAGGAGAAAAGGAAAATTGTTAAAATGTAAATAAACCTGCAGTAAATAGGGAAGGGGGAAGTGGAAGAGAAGGCTGGGAAGAGAGGCCAAACCACGATATATCATGTACAGGTACAAATTAACTATGATGAATGTGATCACTATGTGTAAAATGTACCAATACATGTTCTTGGTAAATAAAATTTTTTTAAAAAGCATAACAAATTCCAAGTATGGTAAATATAAAAAGATTAACCTACAGACACATCATACCCTAACTGTTAAAAGTCCAAAGAAAAAATTTTGAACCACAATAAGAATAAAAGCTTAGCTTCAACCAGTAATAGTATGAGACATAAAGCACTGGGATAATACATTTAACATGCTGAGAAAAAAATCACATAGTTCTGTATTCTAGATTCATATTGATCTTTACCTTGCCCTGCACTGAATCGTGGGTTCAAAGGAAGTGGTTTTATTGACTGAGTTTTTGCTTATTTCTTAAACTAAAATGTTATGTAGCTCATGTTAATTAACAGAGGCTTGTCTCCTGAGTTTGAGACTTTTTCTTGATTCGCTGTCTTGTTTTTTGGAACTTCCTATTCATCTTGCCACTTAGGAAGTGAGTTCCATGAAGGTGACTATCTCATCTTTCTTCCTCTGTGTTGTGTCACCATGTCTGGGAACAACACAGTAAGCAGTAAATGTCTGAAGCTCAAAACTTTTGCCTGAATTGGTCTGCTTCTTCTCCTGTCCCATCCGCAGGTCAAAAGCAGAGGTCCAGGATCTGCAAATCCTACCAAAAGGTGTGTTTGCTTCCATGAAAATGAAACAACTCAAGGAAAGCGCTCCAGGTAGAATTTTGATGTGACTTTGATACCAAGGCTTCATGTTCCAAGTTCTTTTTTATGTAAATACTACTTCTCTTTGGAAGGTTAGGAGCTTGCATCCTGAAGCAATGCTCTAATCTCCTTAGAATTAAATTTCACAATTCCTTTGCTGAAACCATCATAGGTTGGAAATGGACCCCTGATTTTGAGGAGCTATGGTGTGTAGCTTCCCTAGCTCTCTGAGCTTCTACAGTTTAACTTGTGACCTTGTGCAGGTTGCTTACCTTTGTAGAATTTCAGTTTTTCTATCTGTAAGGTAGGAATAAAAGAATATATGTCATAATTTTCTTTTAATGATTAGATGAGGTGACCTAAGAAAAGTGCCTAGCATAGGGTCTGGCAGAGAACCTCATAAACTTTAAGAAACAGTTCTGTAAAATTCTGGGTATATTGTAGATTTTAAATTAGGAACAAGATTGCATATGTTGAAGTTGTAGAGATTTCAGGCATTGTTGGGGAAATACTTTTTGTTTGGCTCTCTTTTTGGGTGGGGAACATATCTATACTCATCAAATCAGAGCTATTGAGGAAAAAGAACAGTCCTGGGTGGATGCTGGAAATGAGAGACTGTGTCTGTATCCAACATCCGTCTACATTTTGAGAGATTCATCATCTGCTCCATGCTACCCCCAGGACAAAGTAACATAACTAGTTTTCCTTACTAGGTAGAGTCTGGATTCCTGGACGGTCTTTCGGCTGAACCACGGTTCCAGCCAGTGGGATTTAGCATACTTGAATCTCACGAGACTTTCATTAGAGGGTATTATCTGTTTTATGAAGGACAATGGAATGTGCCACCCAGATCCCACTTCGTGAAAGGATTTGTTGGCCCAGTTATCCGCAGCACCCTCACTGACACCTTCTTCAGTCTTCGTTTTAGCAGCAGGAAGCCCTCCAAGACCATGCCTTTCAGGACAGCCTCACAGTCAGTGACTGAGGAACCAGGACCAAGGTATGGAAAGCCTGGGTTTGGGCCCATTATGGAACAACTCTGTGTGGTTGCTGACATTTTGTCAGGCCTGCATCCCGTTTCAGGTTCTCTCTCTGTGCCCAGTTTTTCCCCCACCACTCTTTGGTGTTCATCGATCTCTAAAAAACATCCTTCCAGCTAAACTTCGTCTCAGCATCTGCTTCCAGAGAAGCACATATCAAAGTGTTAGGAAGATAGTTAGAAATTAGTGGGCCTCAGGGACAAAGGAGTCCCAAATAGCATCTTTGCCAGCTATGTATAACTAAGTAAAGAAACAAAGACCTCAATGTATAATATATTTATAATCATTTTTTTAGGTCTCAGACCTTAAAACACGGGACCTCTATTTCTAGAACAAGGCATACAGTATTCCCTGGTTGCCAAAGGCTACAGCCCAATGTTATCAGGTAAGAAACCAATCTTTAAAGACCCTCCCACCTTGTCCTGGGGCTTGGCTTAAATTAAGAACTTATCTTTTATATATTTCTTTTGTGAGTTTCTTTCTTGAATAAGGCCCCTGAGGGAACACTCAATATCTAAAAAGGACAGGAGGACGTTTTACAATTCCGAAGTAACTTCCAAGAAAAATGTCCATAAGTATCATAATTACCCTAGTTCCCTGAACCCCAAGAAAGACTCTTCTGTGTATAAAAAGATATCCAAACTTGATGCTGATGACTTTGTGGCACTGCTGCCTTCTCACTGGAAGATGTAACTCCCTTTATGTCTACTTTCCAATAAATTCTACTTATATTGCTGCAGAGTCACCTCTGTGTCTCAACTGAATTCTTTCATAAAGGGCTCAAAAGGACCCAGGAAGTTTGTGAGGGCCCTGGCTTCCCAGTGACAAAAGGTCAAAGTTATAACAATTTTATTTAACAGTCTTAATTGGGTTTATCTGAAGTTACAGAATTGGGCAACCAATTCTGTAGCCTAGATTAAGAGTTCCGGTGAAATGGAGGCAGGAGACTAGGGCGCAGCAAAGCTGGCTGGAGAAGTAGGTGTGGCATGTTTGGCTGTGTGAAGAATCCCAGGGCACATGTGCAGAACACTTCCCAAAATGCTGCACACGGGCTTCTTGCATGAGAACTTGAACAGGTACTTGATAGGGTTACCTAACCCTGACACCAGCCCGAGAAGGGAGAAATACAAAAGGACACTGAGGTTTTTTGCTAGTATGTTCTTTCACAGTACATAATCCACTCTCACGCTGTGGAATTTACTTTTTTTCTTACTTTTACTTGGCCCAAACTTGCTCTGCAGGGCCTGTTTCTTTTCTTGTATTTAATAAATGTAAAACCTTGCTAGTGTTTGTGCTTATCTTGAACAATTCTTTGCTCAGGAGAGAAAGAACCTAGAAACCACCTGTAGAAGGAGACTCCAGCACCTCAAAACCTGGTAACAAACTGTGTGAAGGTTGATAATAAAGAGAGAAGGGGACTGAGAAAAACAGAAACAAAAAACAAAGGCAGCCTGATCATTTCAAAGAAACGTTTCATATAAGGTGAGTGATGAAGAGACAGAACAAAGTGGAAAAATAACAGATGAGTTTACTCTAGTTTACCTCTGTGTATCTCTTTTGTGAAAGGATGAAACCAGCAGAAACTTTATGGTCATGCCGACTGAAACTGGCTTCTTGTGAAAATTTGGCTGCTATCTGTCTGATTTCTCAGAAAGTCAGATAGTAACTTAGTTTCAGTTTGGTGATGCAGAACTTTAGCAAGGGCAACGCCATTTTAGTTTACAGTCAAGTCTCTTGGTGCCCAGTGCAAAGGCTTCGCCTAAAACACATGAAACGATCAAGACCGCCTATAATATGTATTTAACACCAGCATGTGAAACACTATATAAGAGCTACATCCACGGCATTTTAAGGAAAGCCTAGGACCATGCTGCATGCTGTGGGGTTTATAAAGGAAGTTTATATGTTCCTGTCTTCAAGGAATTGTCCAGGGAGACTACATACACGTGCACAAACTGAACCCCCTGGAATGTAATATTATTTAGGCAACAATATTGGAACATACATGATTATGTGTAAAAAGAGAATATGCACAGAAAATTAACAATTGGTCAGGCTAGTTCAGGGAGAGGAGGTAGAACTGTGTGGAGTTGAGGGTTGGGGAGGACTGACATAAGTCCTCTCAAATGTAATTGTAGAATGTTTTCCCTTTTAGGAGGGAATAGCCAGCCTGGCCTTCTCAATTTGTGATAAATAAACAGATTAAATTCAGCTCCTAATCCCATGAGTCCTTGCAGTTCTTGAGAAAATTGCAAAATCAGAGCTGCAAAATCCCTGGGACTGTGGCAGGATTGAGGAGACCCAGCAGCTTAGAGGTCATCACGATATAGTGGGTGCAGGACGTGTTGGGCGCTCTAAGGAGATTCTGGAAGGTTGTAGATAAGAAGGGTTGGCAAAGACAAAGTCTCTGCGTAGTTTCCTTGCTGCAAAACTGCCTCCCAGACGACTTTTCACGTGTTGTAAGTGTCGAATGACAAGGCTAATGTCAGATGAAATCCAAGCTCCCCTAAATGCACACACGCGGAGGAAAGGAGGTAACAGGCGTTTATAGAACGGGCAAATAAATGGGCTGAGCACAGGCAGAGAAAAGCACCCTTCGTGCTGCCTTGCACATTCGTTCATTCCAGCATCTAATCACCGTTATTCATTGAAAGTGTACCACACATCAGGAGTCATACTAAGCACTACCCTTAGAGCTTATCTTAGGTCAAAGGGAGATAAACACGATAAAAAACAGAAATAGTCACACAAGCAAACAGTTTCTATTCGTGACAGAAGTTACATCAATACCTAGGGAAAATGTGCGACAGGCTCCTCAACACAGGACAGTGGACAGGGCTTTCCAAAGAAGGAGGCAAATCAGTGGGAACATCAAGAGTAAAAAAACGACCAGGCAGAAAGGGGCCAGGTGAAGTGGGAGAGTCACGCTTCAGCAGGGCGAAGAACATTACAGGAGGAATCTGAGACAGAAGGGAGGTGGCTTTTCTGAAAGACTGCACAGAAGCCATGGAGCTGGAGCAGAGTGAGAGAGGGGCGGGTAAAGAAATGGGGCTAACAGTGACCATGGTCAGCCATCGTCAGGTGCAACACAAGAGCAAAGAGCATCTCAGAAGTTGTAATGACTTCCATTTAAATGCAAAAGTACATGCCTTCTGCAGGGTGGGGAAGCCCTGCTCCCATAGGCCTTAACCAAAGCTCTTGGAAGGCCTGTGCTGGTGGCATTTTTCTTGTTTCTGCTGCTTCCATCTTTCTCTGTCTTTGTAGAGGCCTCCGGACCCAGAACTCAACTGCAGAGCTTGCCACATTGCATGCATCCTAGTGAAACTGTTGAATCCCCAAACTAAGATTTTGGGGGTTATGTATCAGAGAGGTAATGGGGAACGTCAAGAGGAAATGATAGATGTTGGTGCAAGATATGTAGCAGGTCAAGTTTTGATCATTTCATCTGCTTGTGACTTGATATGTTTATCTTTACAGAAAATTAAGCAACATCCTACCTCCTTCCACTGTACGGGAGGGGTAAAGAGTCATGAGGTGACATTGACTTAACGGCATAGTGTTTTTAGAGAAATTTTCCTTGTCGGATATGGGGATTAAATAACCAGGAAGAGGGGTGAGAAGTCATAAGTGTAGAATCTAAAAGAAGAAACATGATTTTGCTATTTCAAACTATATACAGTTATACAAGTAGACAAAAATTTCTTCTTGGCAGTAAGCTAAGGACTTCTTGAGGAGCAAACCATATTTCTTGAAGAATGCTCTGGGAGGCTCTCTCGGGATCCTTGAGCAGCTGTGGGGAGTGTGTCGCAATCTCATAGAGCCCTCCGAGAAAGACAGAACCTCCTCCTCATGGCTGGAAGGGAAATTTGTTCCTAAGAAGGAGAGAGAGAAGAGAAGAGAAGCAGAGAGAAAAGAAAAGTGCAGGGCTGAAACACGGTAATGGCAAAAGGCTTTGTGGGACACTTGTGACCGTTCCCCTTGAGCTCCTGCATCTTCATGAAGGTGATCAAGTTTGTATTCTGTGCGTGGTGCATTTCCCTGGACACACGCAGACAGCCATCAGGAAGAAGCAAGCCCCTGGAATCTCCCAAAAGTCTTGGGGAAGCTGCAGCTTCCTCAGTGCTCTGGCGACAGCCATTCACTTTGTTCAAGCTAAGATCACTTCGTTCCCAAAGGGAAAGGGTCCACTAGTGTCAAGGTGGTTGTCAGGGAAAGCAAAGAACAAGATTACTGCGGAGTATGCTTAGATAAGCAGATACTTTTGTGGAAATGAACTCATGATAAAAAGCTGTCTGCTTCAGAGCCGTTATCTCACGCAGACTGTACCTGGGATGATCTCATGCATGTCCTTGTTTTCTCTGGCAAACTCTTCCTTCCCCGGGCACGGAAGGTTGACTTCAGCCCAATCCCTTCTGCATTATGTAATTCCACTATGCGTGAAAGTACAAGCGCATCTGTGCATCTTTTAAGGACCTTCTGGATACAGGAGCAACCTGGGAGCAACCAGCACTGAGCTCATTGAGTTAAATGGTCGGAAGAACTGGGGGCTTCACGGTTTCTGCTGTGCAAGAAGCATTCAAGGGAGAAAGACATTTCTGAAGCAGCATTTTCAGATTCAATTTTCAACGTGACATTTTCTTAATGTTAGAAAATAAGAGGACTAGTTCTAGCATCGAGTTTCCTGTATTCAAACCTTCATTCTACCACTTGGGGTTGTGTGACATGTTGCAAGTCTCTAAACCTCTTCATGTTACAGCTTCATCTGTGGAATGGGCCCACCTAGCTTATAGGGTTATTATGAGGATAAATATATGTGAGTCCTTAGTAAAGCACCTGGCACCACATAAGCACTTAAATATTATTAATCTTTATTCTACATTTTTCATTATTTTCCATGTTGGAACTCTTTGCCATTGCTGCCCAGAGCTGGAACTGCATATGAAAATCCATTACTTATATACTTTCTTCCTAGAGTAGCCTAATCTGAACTTCTAAGGAGATGAGTTTATATTCAAAATTACATGTGCAGTCAGCATTATTAATCTAACATTTATTGACTCTTGCTTGTTGTAGTGATGTCATCAAAATTTATGTTTAATTGTCACAGGCATCCAATACAGTGAAAAGAAGGATCCTATTCAGTGGAACTCACTGACAGCTGTTAATGTCATAGTGTATTCAGTGACTTACATGTGATCGTCCCTATTCTCAATTCAAAGGTATAGCTAATATGGAAAGATGGCATGATGCCTTGCCAAGGTTCATTCAAGATAATTCATCCTTTATCTTCAATTCTTTTCTTACTTGGTAATTTAACTTCTCTGGATCTTACTTCATTCGTTAGTAATGTAACACAATTAAATGACATCATTTAGGTCATTTTTTTCTCTTAAGAAATGTGATAATTCGTAGGACATTTAAAAAATTGCAGAGAATGTTCTAGATCCGGATCTGCAATTAGAATATATAGGGAAGAGAATAGGCCCAAAGCCAGAATCCAGTTCTGCCCCCTATGTTTTTATTGTGACTAAATTCTTGACTTTATTCTTGACTAAACTTAGACATATAATGTTTTTTCATTATATGTCAAATATCTGTATTAGAGCTATACTTCCCAAAATGTTCTGTGTGTTTGCCAATCACTAAACATCGAAGTTTCTGCACTGTGGGAGTCCCAGAGAGTTAAAATGCTAATGTGCACTTTGACTACGCGAAGGGGGATTTTCTTTGCAGGATTTCTAATGCTCCTTTGATCAGAGAGTCATCCCACAGTGGCTCTTCCTTCACGAAACACTCAAAAAATTTGGGCCAGGCAACCAGCAAAGTCCTTTGTGACCCCCAGCAGCGATGGGTTCTGTGATCTTGGGACTAAGAAAGCAACAGGAGTGAAAGGGAAGTGAATTTCCAGCCTCAGACCCAGCTGGCCTCATCCAGCATCTCACAACAGACCAAGATATGCTGCTTCCACAGTTAAACTGCCTTTTTTTTTTTTCCAAGAACGTGTATCAGTATGTTGTATACATAGTGATCACATTCGCTGTAGTTAATTTGTACCTGTGCATGATACATCTTGGTTCCCCGCTTCTTCCCCACCCCTCCCTTCCACTCCCCCTCCCTTCCCTATTTACAGTAGCTTTATTTACATTTCCCCCTTTTTCCCTTTCTTTTCTTTTTCCTTTCCTTCTTTTCCCCCTCCTGCCTTTCTGATTCTCCTCCCTATTGACTATTATCTTTCTTTTACTTAGTATCTATTATACCTTTTTGTCGTTATTTATGCTTACAGTTTCTCACACCAGAGAAACAATTCGATGTGTACTCATGAGTGTTTGATTTATTTCACTTAAGAGTATTTTCTCAAGGTACATCCATTTACCTATAAATATCTCAAGTTTATCCTTTTTATGGCAGAGTAATACTCCATTGTGTAGAAAAACCACATCTTCTTTAGCCATTCATTAGTCGTTGGAGATTTCGGTTGTTTCCAAGTCTTAGCTATTATAAACTGTGTTACTATAACACAGTTGTGCGTATATCTCTGTGGTATGATGATTTTAATTCTTCTAGGAAGATACTAAGCAGAGGAAAACCTGGGTCAAATGGAACCTCTAGTTGTAGTTTTTTGAGGAATCTCCACACTGATTTCCACAATGGTTGGACCAGACTACATTCCCACCAACAGTGGAGAAGGGTTCCTTTTTCCCCGGAGCCCCGCCAGCATTTGTTATTGGTTGATTTCTTTTTTTTTAATTTTATTTTATTTTAATGGTGCATTTTAGATGCCACTCTTTCTGGAGTGATGAAAACCCACACAGTGGGAAAAAATTTTACCAACCATTCCTCAGACAAAGGTCTAACATCTAGTATATATAAAGAACTCAAAAAAATCAGACCCCCCAAATTTAGAGACCCAGTCCAAAAATGGGCATGTGAAATGAATAGACGCCTCTCATGGAGAAATACAAATGGCAAACAAATATATGAAAAAGCGTTCAACATCACTGGTCATTTGAGAGATGCAAATTAAAACTACCTTCTTTTGGTCTTGAATTCATAGAATGAGCTCTGAAGGCAACCGCCTTTCTTTTTATCCAGCCTATCTGTCTATCTCGGACTAAAAGATGTGGCAAATTTTTACAATATTGCAAAATATGATAAGCTTCTGTTCAGTGAGGCTTTTATAATTCAGGTAGAAGCAGTCTGGAAAAATGGAAAAGTTAAAAAGGGTTCTTTTGCAGAACCCTCTGGACAAAGAAGCTGGGTGCCCTTCACCTGGCTAATGCTGATAATTATCTGTGAAGACCTCTCTTGCTCTCTTGGACAGGTTTGTGTAGGTTTCAAAGAAACTCATTCCGCAAAGGCTTGAAAGGGAAGACAAGAGATTGTCAGCTTCTGAAGTTGTTTGGTTTAAAATAAAAGATTCTGGAACCCAATAAGAGAAGAAATACTTCCTGCAGTCTTTACTAACATTGAAAGTTGGAATAGTTTAAAATCACAACAATGTTCCGTGGAAGGTAGTTCCTACCTATCTGTCCATGTATCTATCCGTCTGTCTGTCACAGTTCTAGGGCTCAAACCCAGGCCCTCATCCATGTTACACAAGACTCTCTCACTGAGCCACATCCTCAGTCCGTGATTTAAAGTATTTTATAAACAAATCAATGGTTTAACTTTTCTTTATGATGAATTTAACAGTGAGGCAATTAAAAAATTAGGAACTGAAGCAGTGTGAACGAAATAGAATTGTAAGTATTGGACATAAAAAGACTTCAGAGTCTTAGCTAGACTGGTATTCCTTCTTATTTAAAAGAAGAGAAAATCTTCCAAAAGACACAGTGACCTATACAAGGTCACGCAATAAACTAGACTCTAAACCCAGGTTAGAAATCCTTTCTCAAATCTCTGTTCTCTTTTTAGAATAAGCTGGATTTGGCAGGCCATAGACCTGTCCATTCTGTTTTTAAAAACATGAGAAAAATTTTCTTTTAGAACTCTCAACTTAATTGTCCATGGGGATATGGACTTTTAAATTTTCATGGCGCTCAATACCATCCCTTTAAAACTAACTGAACCAGAATGTCTAATGACCCCCGACAGCAATACAGCTTTAGTAAATCGCCACCTAGTGGAGCTTTGGTAGCAAAACACACTTTTTCTGTGTATCCTTCTCAAAGAGAGATGCCTTTCTTAGGTTCACATTTTAATCAATATCATTACCTCCCGGAGTGCTACGTGATTATAAATAACACCGAAAATTGTCCACCTTCCAGAACACAGCAGGGAAGATGACACTGCACAAAAGTAAGTTGATTCACAAGAAAGAAGGCATTTGAGGCCAAGCTGAAAACCATGGGACAGAGAGGCCGCCTAGATCCTCGTTCTGTTTCCCGTCACAGAAAACAAAAAGTATTAGAGTCAGATTTGTGTGCTACCACGTTTTCATGATTTGGGCCATCCAAATGGGCATAGCAGGTAGATGATGCAAAGGTTGGACGTTTTACTACAAATAACTAACAAAGGGGTTCTGAGTCAGAAAATCTCCAACCTAGAAAGTACCTCAAACATGGTCAGGACCAGCTGTCAGGCTGCGTTCCTCATGGATCTGGTTTAAAGACTCCACCCAGAGAGAAATGTGGCATGCTGGATGGACCTATCTGTAAAGCCCTACCTGGAGAACAATCGATGGACCAGTCTCTTTCTGCTCAGGAAGAGGAAGAACTCTCAAAATCAGAAGTGCCCAACATGTGTGAACAGGTTGTCTCTGGAAGGCTGGATGAAGAAGTCCAGACTGTAACACTGGCAGCTATTGAGTTATCATATGGAGACATAGCGTTTAAAGGACTTGAAGTAAATCATGCTGAAGGACAGAAGGTTTAGGGATCTGCCTTTGTCTTAGTTTGGGAGGCACTGAGCCATGCCCAAGCACTGCCCAAGCACTGTGACCACCCCATGGGCCCATGTAGAACCAGAATGGACTTCAGAGTCATCCTGATCGGAGGCAAAGGAGCTAGGATTTTTTTTTTCTCTCTCTCTCTCCTCATGCTGTAGGTGAAATTCATGGCCTTTGCCTTGAGATATATTGCTGGTCTTTTTTCTTTTCTATTTCTATACACAGTCTCACTAAGTTGCTGAGTCACCCAGTCTGTGTTCAAATTTGCCAGTCTCCTGCTTCAGCCTTCAAGAGTGCTAGGATTCCAGGTATGTGCCAGGCTTTTATGTGCCTGCTATCCAGTTATGGCTTTGGGCTGCTCCAGGGGAAGAGAGGTGACTGATTTTATTCTCATGGTTCTCTTTGAGTGAGAAGAGACCTGAGACAAGAATTCAGCTGAGAGCAGTCAGCCTTCAATACATGAGTGCTTCAGCTGAGAAGGCCTGTGGACAGCTCATGTCAGCATCCACTGCAGTGCCTTGCGCTGTCTGTTCAGAACCTAACCAAGAAGTTGCTCTTGTCATCCGCCAATACCCTGTGGCCTGTGGTTTTGTTCACAGAAAATTTTTCCTGAACTTTGTTTTCTATCTACATGCTTTAGAATACCCTCCTACACACATGCGCACGTGCACACACACATACAAACTAGACTTGCATTCCACCTCTTCTGTCATATCTTTGGAACCTAAATTATGGTAAGATAGAAACCTTTTCTTTCCTTTCCTGATGTTAGTCATATAAATCCACCTTCATTTTGAGTCTTAATTTTTCTGTACCTCATTTTTTCATCTGTAAAATGGGAGAAATATTAGTATCTCCTCTCTTGAATTATTAGGGAGATTAACTAGCATCGTGTGCAATTCTCAGTAAACAATGTGCCTTTATCACCTAAAGGAAGAGATTCATAGACGAGGAATGATCCAAATATAGGTTAAGTATTTAATTTTTTTTTTAATTTATTAGAGTAAAACACGGTGCCACGAATTCCCCTCAGATTTCTTCCTCTGGCTTTCGACACACTGACCCTGTTGTTTTTGCCACCCTAAAGGGGTTCTGAGTGTCCTCAAGGGGTGTGAGCAAGTCAGTGACTACTGTTGCCAAGAGCCAGCCCACGGAAACGCAGGCTCGTGAAAAGGTGACCGTGTGTCCGCGTCTGCTTTGTTCACTGGATCTGCCCCCAGCATCTGGTGGCTTCTCCCCAAAGTAAAAATGGCCGTGAGAGCAAATGTTCTGAGTTGACTGAGCCCGCTGAGGCAGCCGGGATGGCACAAATAAAGACATTCCCGAAAGAGGACCACCAGAATGCTTCCGAAAATGGCACGAGTGACTGGAGAAGTGTATCTGAAGCAAGGGGAAGTATTTTGAGGGGGATTCATGACAGTACAGCTTTTACCGGATAATTTTTAAATGTAAACATTCACTGTATTTCTCTATCACACCTCAAAGTGTATGTCATTGACAGGCTTTCCCGAGTTCTGCTTTACTGGTGCTCTCTCTCCTTAGAACATGGAGATCAACTCAGGATACACTCTTGGCGAGGGGGCTGAAGTGGAGGAAATGTATAATTTCCCTCAAATTTCATATATGTATATCTGGGATTTTCCCTTGGAACAGAAGACAGGTTAACAAGAGAAAATCAAGTTAATAATGCACGCCATGCCCATTGCATGAGAGAAAAGCTCCTCTCTCTGGGAAGTAATTCTCTCCATGCGGTGCTCAGAACTGTCCTCAATAGTAGTTCAACAGAGAGCCCCATGTCTTAAACCAGTGACAGGACAGAGTAGAGAGTAGCTCCGGGCTTTTCAAGAGATGAGGAAACTGTGAGAAAGTAGCAATAAGACCTTGGGAAGGTTCGGCCTAATTGTGTCTGCTTGATTGATTGAGAACCACCCAGTGGATTGGGGGAGCAGGCTTCTGGGTGTGCCTGGGTGTCTCTGGGAGGCATGTCCTCAGGTACTAGAGATGGTCTTTCGCTCCTTCCTCCCCGGTGCTGTGTGCACCCTGCTCTGGCCCCTGGCCACTGGCTCCACCAGTGCTTGTGCTGTGACGTTTCTGCCTCAGAGCCAGCTGCTGTGGACTGAATGCAAATTAAACCTCTCCTCCTTTAAGATGTGGGTGTCGAGTATTGCACCGAGCAATGGGAAAGCTGACAGACTGGGTTTGTTCCCAGATCTGTTGTTGTGCAGTAATGCAGAAGTGAGAATTTCATACCTGTAGTTAGGTGAGAAAGGTAGACGGAAGGGTAGAAAAACCTCATGTGTGTGCAAATTTCTGTCCTGCCATCAGGCAGACAGAGGATGGCCAAAAGATCCCCCTGAATTTTAATTGTCTTCAGTTCAACAATCCTCAATAAACTGGGAATACTTTTATTTCTTTCAGGGATGTGGAAAGGAGCCAGAGACTACACATTATGCTTTGCCCATGGGGACAGTCAAATAAGGTGCCAGAGAACCAGGGAACGGGACACAGCAGGGAGAAGTTAAACAGCGGATGCTGAGTGGTACTAAATGGATCACAGCTGGACAGGTCCTGCTGCTCAGGCGGACAGGTATGGGCAGAACCACGTGGCTTCTGTTGTTTAATAAATTATGACACTAGGCTTTCTCTAACAATGACCAGGAGACCCGCTCACTCAGGTCAGTCTGGCAATGGAATGGAAGGCCGCAGTAGGGCCTTCAAACTGTCAGAACCGAGAAAGGAATCACGTTTACAACACCTGCGTGCACCCGTGTGCCCCATCTTCCCTCTGACCTTGAGTGTGGTGAGCTCTCAGTATGGAGACAAGGGTGGTAATAGAAAGAGAGATGCTGTGTATCTCTCAAGGAAGAATTTCCTATGAAAGGGAAAACAAAGGGTAGCGAGAAAGGCAATCATGATGCCAGATAATTCTGTCCTGCCTTCTCCTGGCTTCGCTGCCAACAGCCTTAGGAGTCAGACATGGCCGCCCACATTCTTTAGATAAGAAACTTGAGTATTGGAGAGATTTAAGTGGCTTGCCTGAAGCAACACCTCAATTAGGTGACAGAACTGGGTCGCTTACCTGTGTCTTGCCATCACAGAACAATACTGTGCCCTTTATGAGCATGAGCCACATAGACCCAGCTTTAAATTTAATTTAATGTTATAATCATCCAACATCTCTGAACTAGAATCAGTGTGGTCTTCAAAGACATACAGCTACCTACCTACCCCCTGGTCACAAAGACACTATAGGACAGGCTGAGAAAAAGGCAGCTTTTTAAGTAATGAAGTAGTAGATGGGAGGAGAGTTCTGGAGAGCCCAGGGGAGGATCCAGTAGGAAGAGCATTTCTGCAGCCCTAATATGTGCTGTTCACATGGCATTTTATGAATGACCTCTCATTTCATGCCCCAGAAGATATAATCATTGTCCTTATTTTACAGATAAGGAGACAGACACCCCAAAATGATGAAAAAAAAGCTTTCCAAAGTATTTTACTTGCAGAAGGGCATTCTGGATAAGGAGTTTGAGATGTAAAAATTTTATAAATTACATGATAGTGCCTCTGTGCTTTCACCATAGCATCATAAATAAGTGTTACTTCTGCAATTAAAAGAAAAGCTAGTTAGGAAAGAAAGGAAGAATGGGTAAATAAAGGAGGGAGGAAAGAAGTGGCTCTTGAGATGGGATTATAGAATGTACAAGACTTTGAAAGAGAAGAAAGCAAGAAGGCATCTGAGGAGGCAAATGTTTGAGTAAATGTTGTGATGGCGAAGTACAAATCCCTTGTGTGAAGGGTCCAAAGTAGGAAGAATAGTGAAAGACTGAGTACAGAGAGTACAGAGAGAAAAAGGAGGGAAAACCAGATGGGGCACATCATGGAGATCCTGGCATATCATGAAAGAAGATCAGATTTTCAGACCAGCTGTGAAGAGTGAAGAAGACAGAATAATAATGAGAGTCCATCATCTGTAGCTTTTCACAATTCAGAAATACTTTCACCAGGAGTCTACGGAGAAGTCCGAACAATACTTTGCTTTCCCTGCCTAACTGCAGAGTTATTTTGTCTAACCAAATTTATGATTTTCTAGTCTCTCATTGTCTTTCTCATCCAATTCATTTTATTCCTTCTTTGATGCCATTCTCTGCCTTATTTTTTGTATCCTAATTTTATTCTAAACTTTAGCAATCTGTGAATTATGCAATGGCAAAAATATATTGACCTGCAGTTTTCCTAAGTAGAATATTACAGTGAGGCGAGGTCTTAGAAAATCTTGACCGGTTCCCTTAGTTTGTAAGTCAACAGAGTAGGGCTCAGAGAGGGAAGGAATGCGCAAAAGGTCACACAGCAACCACAGTCCAGTCTGGTGAGAACTGGAGCAGACTTTAGAAGTTAATCTGAAAAAACTATACTTTCAGGGATCGTTTATATAGTTTGTTGCTGGAGAAGTTTTTCTGATTGTGTAAAATTTGGGAAACCATGAGAAAAAGCATGATGTTTTCTCTGGAGGATTATAGCACACTTTGTGTTGCTTTGCTGCGCCTACCATTTGTCACTGATGATAAAAAAAAAAGAAGCAAACAAACAAAAATTAATTTGTAAATTGCATGTGAGGCTTGGTTTAAATTCAAACGATGTGCTACTAACTTCCTTCTCTATCGGGCAGCTCTCCTCATTTTCCGGTCAGTTGTCTCCAAGTTGTATTTTTCAGCATACCCTTTATAATGGTTTGGTCTCACAGGGCTTCACATTCAGTCATTACCCAAATAATGTGAGAAGATAAATTCCATTCTCCATTCAACAGCATAAAAAAGGACCAAGTAAAGCGTCCACTGCAATAAATCTTTCTTCCTCCATCTTTTTCTCTCAATATGCGGCTGTTCATTACCAGCCTTCCCAACATTTCCTCCTTTGCTCTCCCAAGGCAGGCTCTCTGGGGGCATGACCCGGAAGGTTCTAGCTCCTTTCCCTGCTCCTTCATTTACTCTCAACTTCCTGGGTGACTAGGGACTGAAACGTCTAAAAGCCATAAAGAACTTGCCCCTGCCAGATCCTTCCACCGTGTCGTTTCTGCTATGGAGCCAGCCAACCAGGAGCTGTAACTGGGAGCCATAACAAACCTCTCCTTTAAACTGTGGACATCGGGTATTTTGGCCCAGTGATGGCAGTGACTAGGACACCAAGGCCATGTTTCCATGACCCGTGCAGACACACCCTCCAGGAGCAGGCTTTACCAACCTTCTAGGACTTCTTAATCCAGTGAAGTTGCCCTATCAGGGTTAAAGGTCATAATCAAGTAGTTGTCAATTTCACACTCAAACACATCTCTTTAAACTATACTTAATCTTCAAATACATACAGTAACAATTTCATAATTCCACCTAACATAATACTATTTTTTGTACAACTGGAAACACAGTAATCCCTTCCCAAAGTCTCTACAGTTTCAATAGTTCTCAAAAGTCCAAGTCGAAGTCTCTTTTGAGACTCAAAGCAAACTCTTAGCTATGAATCTTTATAAAAATAAAAAACAAATTACATAATCCCAAAGTATAATGGCACAGGTTAAATATTCCTGTGCCAAAAGAGAAACAGGAAAATTGGAAGGAGGCTGACCAAAGCAAGACCAAAACCCAGCAGGATAAACATTAAGTCTTTAGCTGTGTATCTGGCGCCTGGGGTACACGGTAGTGAACTATGAGTTCCGGAGGGCTGGGGAAGCTCTACTCATATGGCCTTGCTGGTTCTAGCCCATGTGATGGCTTTCTTCATCTGGCTCCTGTCTTAATGGGGCTGGGGAGAGGGGCAGCTTTCTTCAGCGGATGTTTCATATTCTAGGCATCTCTGACTTCCTGCAGTCTCCACTGAACCTTTGGCTTTGTTCAGACAGCTTTACACACTGCCTTCTCAGGGGCTCTTTGACTAGCTTCTGAGGCCTTTCTTTGAAATCTAGGTGGAAGTTTTCCTGACCCCACTACTCTTGCATTCTACATGCCGGTAAATCCTGTGTCATGTGCGCAACACTAAGGCCAGCTACCAGCTCAAGAAGTAGTCAAACCCCCTTGGACCATGGCTGCAGCAGCCTCTGAGTGCTTGGATGGCTGAACACAATGACTGCTGAATCCCCAGGAGTCAATAATCCAGGAGGCCCTTCTCAAGTAGACATCCTAGGATTCTCTTCTCAGATGAAAGCTTTACACTTTGGCACCCTGGAGTCTGCAGTGGGTGGAGTCTTGCTGATTCCTGACATGCTCTCAAGGCATCTTTATTTTTGACCTTGAAAAGTACTTGGTTTCTTTTTAATGGTGCTAATCTCTTTAGCAACCACATCTCTTTTGGCCCTAACTTCATACGCGGTTCCTTCAGAGCCAAAGTTTAAATTTTTTTTAAATTTTTTTACTTTGCACTTTGCCCCAGTTCTCTTTATAAATCTGGCTAAAAGTAACCAGCAGCACTCATGCCACAGCCTGAATATTTGGTGTTCTTGAAATTTCTTCTTCCAGGTTAATTAGTCCATAGCCCTTAATTTTGGTCTCCTGCAAAGTCTCTGGATGTGGGCAAACTGTAGACAAATTTTTGGCCACACAAGCCCTCTGGTCCAAATGTTAACATGGTCCTTGTTACCAACTAAAACCTCCTGAGCCTGGCCTTTTCTATCTGAATTCTTTTCAGCATTCTGATCTTCTGAGGTCCAACCAGAATCACCTGTCAGGCTCAGCTTACTGTGTTCTAAGGCTTCTCCAGCCCATATCTCCAAACCTTTCCAAACTAATCAAGTAAATGACTTCCAAAGGCCTCTAAGCCACATGGTTACGTATGGCCACAGCAATTATCCCACTTCTCCACTACCAAATTTCTATATTAGTTAGCTTTCTTGTCACTGAGACATGGTATACAACACCCAGAACTTAAAGTAGGAAAGGTTTAATTTAGCTTATCATTTCAGGAGATTCAGAACATGGTCTCCACCTCCAAGGCAGGAGTCTCATGGCAGAAGGGCATGGAGAGGAAAGCTGCTTAGCTCGCGGAGTCCAGGAAATAGCAGAGGAATAGTAGCAGAGAGTAATGGGTAAGAGACCATATTTGGTACCCAATTTCATACTTCCCTGGCCGGCCAGTTACCCCCAGGAATGTGCCTTACTAATCAACTAGGCATTTCTTAATCTAAGGAAATTGAGTAGAGGTCACACATACTTTGACTGAGCTACCAAAAGGTGAGCAGCTTTCTCCACAACACACTCTCTGCTGAGATCTGGCACAAGCCTGAAAGCAACAGGGCCAACCAACCGTTGTCTGAAACCTCTGAAAATGTGAGCCATAATAAATCTTTTGTTTTTTAAGTTTATTTATTTCAGGTATTTGTTACAGCGAAAGAAACCTTACTAACACACAAGGTGAAAAACTAGTATTTGAGTCAGGGAATGACAGGACTGATTTTATTTTAAAAGTTCATTTGGCTGTTCTGTGAAGATGGGGCAAGAGAAAAGACCAAAACCCCAGACAGGAATGAAACAGGCGGGGAATAAAAGGGATTTCAGTTAAATTTGTAAAAGTGAAGATGATGAACCTAGTTGTTCCGTGATATATTTTGAAGGTAGGACCAATAGGATCTTGAGCTTCAGTCGTCTGCCTTGGCTTGAGGTGGCCATCACGCCTGTGTAGCTCCTCTGAAGTCTTCTGTGTGTGGCCTCTGACATCTGTGGGCTAGTATTCAAATAAAAATGTACACATTGCCCTAGAACAAGCTACCAATTTTAGCCATATTTAAGTCAAAACCCACACTTAGAAAGTAAAATGATCCTCAAAATAGAGTCTGAAAGTGTGTATCACTGCCTACAACACAGAAAATGTTCTATATGACTGCAAAACAGTGTAGCTCCTTAAAGTGCCAGTAATTTCTACCCTCTAGCTCCCTTTTTGTCCCCGTTTACACTGTGTAGCTACCTGCGACTTTCCCTGTCTCCAGGATTAGAACCTCAGAACACCAGGACTGTCAGTCTGTTTGTAGATATTTATGGATAACATCACAACATTGCTTCCACTCGAGGGGATTTGTCTAAACTGATGGTGACAATGCTGTAGCATGCACGTTATTTGGGTTTTTTTTTTTTTTTAAGACAAAGATGTTAATGTATGAGTTGGATTTTTTCTAAACTAAAACATCAGTATTGAGGTTTAATGGCAGTGTTGGCGCTTTGTGAGAAATAAGTGGGGTTTGGGTCACAGTTCAGGCACTCACCTCTAAAAGATCTGCCATTACCGTCTGAACCAAGGCAGGTAATTTTATTCTTTGCTAATGACTGATCTGAAATGCACACGTCACCAAGGTAGCAAAACATTAGCAGATAGTCTTCTAAGGACTTGTATTAAAGGGTTCATTATCCCTAGAAAAGAAACACAGAAAGCGATCGCCTATTGTCTTCTTCTGGGTATTATGATGTCTGGAGAGGAAAACATATTCTGTGGCCTTCCCCAAAATAAGGCTTGTGTTGAAGATGACAAAACAAGGATAGAATGTGTGTCCTTGGTGACATTATCTAGGGCATGTTATATCTCCAGACTTCAGGTTTTGTGAGATACATTTTATTTTAATTAAGCTAGTTTACATTCAGGTTTTGTGAGATAGATTTTTTTTTTTTTTTTTTGGTGCTGGGAATCGAACTCAGGGCCTTGTGCTTGCAAGGCAGGTGCTCTAGCCACTGAGCTAAATCCCCAGCCCCAATACATTTTATTTTAATTAAGCTAGTTTACATTCAGGTTTTGTGAGATACATTTTATTTTAATTAAGGTAGTTACATTGGAGTTTTTAGTGATATCTAGCCAAATTAATTGTACCTTTCACAAGGCAGATAATAGGAAAGTTCAAGAAAGAAAATTTTTTTTAAAATGTACCTTTCTATGAGAGTTTGCATTTATTTTACTGTATGTATTTTTAATTGATAAAATATATAATGAAAAATAGAGACAGATACAAATATAGAAAGACAGATGGACAGAGATGATAGGGAGACAGGAAAAGAGAAAACATGTGCTGATAAAAAAAATAATAATAAAAGAAAGGGAAAGAAAGAAAGGTAGAGATACACTTCTGGATATATATGTAGGATGTTTTCAATGATGTTTACCTTTCACAAAATATTTTGTAAGCACTCACTATATGCCCTGCACTGTTCTAGGTGCTGATAATTCAGAGATGAATATACGACACTGCCTATTAATAACAACACTATTACTGTCGTTTTGAGGGACCAGACAATAAGTAGAAATGCCCAACTAATCTCAGATGAAACTAAGTTCTACGAAGTACAAAGCAATGTAGGATGGTAGAAGTTTACCAGGGATACCAAGTACGGTAGCACACACCTGTAATCCTAGATACTCTGGAGGCTGAGGCAAGAGGCTTGCAAGTTCTAGACTAGCCTGGGCAACTTAGCAAGAGCCTGTCACACAATAAGATTTAATAGAATCGAGGAAATATTTCAGTGCTAGAGTGATTTCCTAGCATGTTTGAGACCCTGGGTTGAAGTACAAAACAAATAAAAATTAAAAAAAGAATTATGGGGTGTCTGGAGAAGTAGAAAAAAGCTTCACAATATTAAGTCTGTGAAAAAGTACACCAAATACAAGGATTACAGTAATATTTGTACAGCAAAAGTACTAGGAGCTACTAGAAATAACCCAAATGTCCATTTAGTCCATCTATAGGAACCCAATGAAATTAATTGTGATACATTTATATGGAGAAATACGTTATTGATAGAGAGACTGCATTATCAGAATAAATATGAGTATGTGACATCCTAAGATGTATTATTAATAAAGTAAAAAATGACTGTAGAATATTATGTGAAGTATTATTTCTATTTTTAGAATTATATAAAGGATAGATGGCCATAGATAGGTAGAGATATGGCTAAATATATATACATAAATGTATACATAAATAATAAAAATATAAATATATAAAGACAGTGATGACAGGGAGATGCAGAGATAAAAGCAAAGGACAGTGAAGGAAAGAAAGGTAGAGGTGTACTTCTAGGTGGATATGTAAGAAATTTTCAGTATTGTTTACCTTTCACAAGAGAGATAGTAGAGAAGTACAAGAAAGAAAACACTTTTTTAAAAATTTTGTGCTTTGGTTTGGGGATTTAGCTCAGTGGTAGAGCACTTGCCTAGCAAGTGCAAGGCCCTGAGTTTGATCCCCAGCGAGCCCCCTCAAAAAAATTTGTGCCTCTCTGTACAGTTTTAAATTTTTTCAGCTCAAATCAGAGTCCAAGAATAATATGTCGGTGGAGATTACCGCTCAGGAGGAGTGGCTCTTGGCCTACAGGGCAGCAGAACATAGAACCTGACTTGAAATTGGAACCAGGCACAAAACAAGGCCATCTGTTCTATCTGGCTTCACTTGGCGTATTCTATCCTCACCACCAAGGGTAAAAGCCACAGGAAAAGATGCTGCCATCAGAAGCTGTGTGCGTGCCAGCAAGCAGCTTTGTTGGGACCAGCTGCCAGGACTATCCACAAAATAATAGCCGTGTAGAGAGGTGACTCTGGGAGAGAGTTGAGAGGAACATGCCTGACAGAGAATGACAGATCACGGGAGACCCTGCAGAGAAGACGATGTGAGGGTATAAAGGTGCTCACAGTGCATATTTGCATGACTTTCCAGAGAATCAGCCCCAGGCCCTCCAGTCCCAGCCAGACCAGGAACATGTGCAGATTCCATTTAAGCCGAGGCCCCCGTGCCCTGAACATGTGTTTTGTAAATCCTTCGTCTGCTGCACATCATACCCATGTCTTTAACACGGTCAGCAGCTCTCCAGAGGAGGCCGACTCAAAGCCAAGGTAAAGAGCAGAGCACTTTGGCCAGTCTCCCCCAATAAAGGAGATTAGGGCAGAGGGGCTTTTCCGGACACCTGACTTTTTTTTTTTAGGTGTTCTTTCTGTTCTTTTGTTTTGTTTTATAGGTTGACTCTGGAAGTTGAACCCAGGGCCTTCACACTGAGCTACATCCCCAGCCCTATTTTTCATTTTGAGGGGGCAGGGTCTCATTAAATTGCTAAATTGCCTAAGCTGGTCTCCAGCTTGTGGCCCTCCTGCCTCAGCCTCCCAGAGTGATGGAATTATGGGCATCACCACACATAGATTCTTTCAGTTTTTTTCTTCTTGTCTTATCAATAACTATCATATGTTTGTTAAGTAGTGAGGTAGTTTTCTGATCAATAGCCCACTTTTGAGAAAAGATAGATCAGGATGAAGAAAATAGGTTTTTGTTCGTCTATGGAAGATTCCACACTCTCAAAGCACTGTTCTGTGTCTGCCTTTACCGTGGCACACACAGACCCTTGACAATAGCCGGAGTTGCTGTAAGCCTTGCAGCTTCTCGCTGTTCCATACATTAACTATGCAGGTTCAGCTACCTCATTTAACCTCGTTGTCCCTTGCGTTGTGCATTCTTAGAACAGACCGTGAGGCAGGAGTGGCAAACCAAGTCAAGCCAAGGCCGTTCGTGGTGCTTCGGCTTTCCAAGAGTTGGTTTTGCTAATCTTAGTCTCCTCTTTATTGGTATCTGTTTGCAGTACGTAATTATTACATTCCTCCTGGGGAGTTGGTACATGTAGATAATACGTCTTAATTCTTTTTTCATCCCATTCCCTCCCTTCCCTCCCCCTTCACTTCATCTCTTGGTCCCCTTCCTTCTTGCAAAAGATCCGTATCCCTGATTCCTATTACCCCTCTTTTATTTCGCTCTTTATTTATAACTTGAGTTTCTTATAGAAGAGAAACTATCCAATATTTAATCTTGTGGATCTGATTTATTTCACTGAACATTATGGTCTCAGGGTGCATGCGTTTTCGTACAAATGACTCCAGTTAATCTCTAAAATGTTTTCTGTAGCCCAAAGTCAGCAAAACTGTGGCACATGCAGCTTTCCTATGTCCAAAGCCACCACTAATTCCGTACAGCACTTTCTCCTGCTTCCCCACAACGCCTCAGATCTTCAGGCAGCAGCTTTAGACCTGATAAAGAAGTGAGTCTGTTTGCTACTGCTGCAGTTGCTGTGGTCAAGCCTTATCCTTGATTCTTCTGTTTATTTTGTGACTGCATCTGTCAGTTCCACTCATTTTCCCAGGATGATATGGGTGTATGTAGTTCAGTAAATCACGTTATCGCTAGTGAATGACTGCTCAGTTTTGAATTTGCATAGAACACGCACTTATGCTGAAGAGACTTTGCTCATAGACTATTGTTTCTCATTGAAAAGTCTGGGAATTGATGGTTTCCTATTATATTGCTTTCTTGAGGCTTCCTATAAGTCTTTAAAGCAACCGTGTGTAAGAAATTTTAAGCTTCTTTTCTGTGTATTTCCTTTCCAGGTGTCTTTTAAAGAGAGGAAGAAAATTACTATATAAAGATTAGATATCAAGAAATAATTGGGCTGTAAATATTAATAGTAAGGCCACCATAAGGCCTTAACCATCTTCTGCTCCTCTCTGCCGGCCTCACTTTGCGCACATGGAGCTTGTTAGTAAGTCAAATCACCACTTGCCCCTTAGCAGGACTTGTCAGCTGCCTCTCTTATTCTCACACTGCACGAAGCACTCACAAGCCAAGTAAGAGTTTTCCCTGGATCCTTGCCATTACTTGCCATTACTTTCTGCTTGAATACAAAATCAGCTGATGTTGCCCTGGGTTAGCATCTCATTTACTTTTACTTCCATTGAAGTAACACAAATATTTTGAGCACCCACTATGTGCAGAAATCATTACAGTTGGTAGATATCTGGCACAGTATGACAAAATAGATTCTGTGTTATAGTAAATAAATAAGCCAAACCTAGAGTTCATCAGATGGCAATAAATGTTTTGAGAGTTGGGGGAGTGAAAAGAGATGGTTTTAAGGTTGTATTGATAATATCTGGATTTATGTTGGGATAAGTAGGGCGAGCTCTGGAGGTGGGCTGCCTGTGTTCAAATCTGAACTCTGCTACACACCTGTAATGTGACCTTGGCCTCGCTACTTGCCCTCTCTGAATTTCACTTTTCTGCTTTACAGATGGAGATACAAATAGTACCTATGCCATGGATTATTGTGTTCATTAAAGATGATGCATGAAGTCATATTCACCATGGCCTATAATAGTTCTGCATGATCTTTTACCCCTTTCTCCTTCGACCTCCGGTGTGTATTGCTCTCCCATTGTGCCTCTTGCTCAAAGATCCTAGATTTTTTTAATGCTACAAACAAATCTAGTTCATTTGGAACATTTATCTTGGAATTATCATCCGCCTAGAATAGTCTTCCTGACCCCTAACAATAACATGGCAAATTCTTTCTTGTTCCCTGAAGTCATAGTTTAAACATCTCTCCCCATACAGAAAATTTTGCAACACAGTACAGTCCTCTATTACCCAATCGTTATCATATTACTTTGTTTACATTTTCATATTTTCAATATGTGAATCTGTATTATTTGCTTGCTTATTATTATTATTGCACATTCCACTAGAATTTAAGTTGGGTAATGTCAATTATTCACTGTTATACATTGAGTTCTTAGAGCAATTCCAGTCATGTAAAGAGAACTCACTGAATATTTGTGGAGAGGAAGAAATGAAAACAGAAAGGAGAGAGGGGGAGAAACAGAAAAGAAAGAGAAATATTGAAGTTCTCAGCATATTACTTGGTGCATGAAAATACTTAAAACATTTGTTATTAAATTAGTATTTAAAACCCACTCGAAATCAGGCAGCATGCTGTTAGATTTTTCAGCCTTGTGGTAGGGCATATCCCTCTAAATCACTATGTGTGTGAACTAAAGAGTTAGGGAGGCAACCCGCAGTAGAATTGCTCACTCACTCCTCGGGCTTATTAAATTCAAAACCTAGAACCACATTTTTAATATCCTTACAAAATCTACACTTTACTGGAACCTGTTCATTGCATACAACCAGCACATACCAGGCCGAGTGACCAAAGAGATGGACTCTGCATTGCCCCTGGGAGTCCAGTCAACTCCAGCTGTGCTGGCTGCCCTGGAGAATCTTACAGAAATGAGACAGAATGTGTGAATTTCCAAAGGAGAATGAAGCCCTAAGTCCCACTCCCAAGTTTGAGTCACTTGGGTTATTGGTTTTAAATACACCTTTTAAATACACTGCTGTCATTGATCACTTCTTCCCCATTTGGGCCCTTACTTCTCCATTAACATTCCCTTATAATATAGATTACATTAACGCTGCCTTGTTTTGCATCATTTAGTGGTGTGTCCTCCATTTATATAGAAGAATTCAACCAAGATAGACAGCAAACTTCATACTTCTTTCTTCTCCCCCGTCTTGCTCGGTGTGCCCTTGAACATCGTAAGTGCTCATGAAGTATTTCGTGAAAAAGAAAACAGATGAATGAAATTAGATTTTCAAGGAGTCAAAGTATTTTTTCCAAATCAGTTTTTTTGCTGTGCAAAATAAGAAATACAAGTTTTATGTAGGTGTCCACATAGTTATCCTTCCACTGCGTATTCTTTCCACAAAGGTCTCTCTCTGTGTGCTTCCTTCCCTGCAGGCCTGCTATGTATTCCAAATGTCCACTTATCAAAACTTTCCTGTATTTTCATTTATGAAAATAATTACATTTTCAAATTTTCAAGGTAAAAACTGGCTTCCAGGTAAACTAGCTGATGATCCAATAATCAGTGACTCACAGTACCCTAGATGTGTTAGTCCTGTTTTATGGGAGGCTCGTGAAATGATTGTTTGTCTAATTCCAGACTGTTTAACTGGCCAATGGTAAGATAACCCACAGTAAAAAAAAAAAAAAAAGACCCTCTAGGCCAATTCATATTTCTTAGTCTGCAAACTGTTTTAAGATCTAGTTAGGAATAAGCATCCCTACAATAAATATGAAAAACTAAAGATGAAACAGAACATCAATCATTTGATTTTCAAAAAGCCAAGTCTAGGCGGCCAGTGCCAAAAGCTCCATAAATGAACAGCTGCTTGAGATGCGTCTGTATCTTGTGCATTTAAGCACATTAATCTTAGAAATATGAGCAAGAAGTCAGTGAAGCTTAATATTTGTTTATTCTTTGATATCCTAGATCTTCACGATGTCCTTGATTTTCCTGCATCTGTCATTTTGCTGTAGGTTGCCAGAATTCCAAGATGTGAGTATCATTAAAATTTAAATAGACTGTTTTGGTTAAAGACAAAATCCAAAGAGGGAAAATAATAGGGTAAAAAAATTTTTTTAAATCTGCTATGGACTGGATATAGAAAGAGAAGACGGTAGAAAATATGACTCTAGGTGGGAAGAATTGAAAAAACAGATCTTAAAGTTTTTGTCAATCTTTGGTTTCCCCAGGAAGAAAAATATTTAACTTAACACAGAAAATGAAAGAAAAGCAAAATAGTAACAAAACATAGTGAAAAATCCTGTGTTCGAGTACAGCTCTGCTGTTAAAAAGTTTTCCTGGAGAAACGACACATTACTTTTGGAAGCCCAAGTTTTCTTATGTGAAAAATGAAGATGTTGGGCCTCATGATCTTCGATGTCCCTTAGGAAAGATAATCTGATGCCCAAGGAGTTCAGAAAACTACTTGGGATTCGCTGAACCTGTCAGCTCCATGATTAAAATTTCTAGTTGTACTCATTTTCCTCCTTTGTAGTCTCAGGGTGCTCAGCAATGGATTTATGCAGAGGGTTCAGATCCCAGGGCTTTGGATCTGAAAAACATGCTGTCACTTTCTCATCATTAATTCCAATTTTATATTTTGGTTTATAGTGCACAAAACAGATTGCAAAAACTAAACTCTCCGAGCTGTACTACTGAACTGTTGAATAAGCATCTCATCCACACGTTGAGGTTTTCTTACAGAATCTGTGTACAGATAGACCATGGAAGCCAGCCATAACACAGTGCTATGCTCACATCTTTCGGGTCAGGCTAGATTTCCAGTTGAGAGGGAGTTCAAACAGACTCCAGCCTTTTGGAATGGGGAGAATGATGCTTCACTTAGGAAAACCCTGCAGATGGCAAGGGACTCTGTCTGCCCCAGTCACTCATTCATTTGACAAGTATCTATTCAGTATATATTGAACTGTGCTAGGCACTTGAAAGACATAAAAGGACAAACTTGGTCCTTACCCCAGTGAAGCTTACACTTCAGAGGGGTATTATGAGAGTTCCATTGGTAGAAGCCTGGAGTTGAATGCCAAGGTAGCCCTCTCTTAATAATAGTAGTGAAAATAGAAAAGCATCTCTCCTGTCCCTCTTAAGGAAAGAATGACATGTCTTGTAGATGCTCCTCATCTAGAACCACTGAGCACACCACACTTACTAGGTTCCCTTTAATGGACCATCAGAAGTGAACCTCAAATGTATCTAATCTGAGAAGAGAGGGATAGAATTCTCCTTTCTCCATCCTGAACAGATAGTTGCATTAATATTACGTCTATTACCTCTCTTCATGATAAAGTGCTGGTAATACTGATGGTGATAAAGATAATGAGGATGCCAAGACTTTTAATGCTCGGACCAAAGTCTCCTTCCACATCCATCTTGGTTGGATTTCATCAAAACTAGAGTCACACTGGGGCATGGTTGCAAGGCCTAGCTCTCACCAGACTCTCTGTGGCGTATTCTGGGCCTGCTGTGTTTCTGCTGAGAAAACCCTCCCTCTTTCCTACCAGTTTCTTCTTGCCCACTGTGCCTTGTGGTGTCTTAGAGATTGTGGGTACTGGCTTCTACATCACCCTCCTGAAAGCTTTGCTGAACGCACAAACTCTTTAGTTCTGTTCCACAGCGTCTTGCCTTTGCTTTTCGTGGCACTCATCTTGCCATATTCGAATGATCTCTTATGTGGACTAACATGATTTTGGATTCAAAATGATAATGGCTGAGTGAATGAATGAAGTTACCTCCTTTGCTCAGACCAGATGAGCGCAAGCAGCCTCGTTGGCTCTAATTTAGAAGAAAGCACATATCTGTCTTCAGGTGTACGTGTATTCTCAGTCAATATTCTTCGCTGAACTTAATTTGGTTTCTTCAGGAAACACGACTTACTTTGGCTATTGGAAGAGAATAAGGAAAACACATAGCTTTTATATGTGGTTTGGCAGGTCCGAGGGGAGACATCGCCACAACAATCATGTTCCTCTCGGCCTGTAAGTTTTTCGGAGTCACTCTAAAGCACTTGTGGATAGTACACTCAGGAAACTGCACAAATCTCAAGGTCCTGTGGGGCCTAAAGATGATTCTCTTAGCGATGCGAGTAGAGATAGAGACCATGTTATTTCCTCCCTGAAAACTCTCTCAGGAAAAGTCCATATGCAGCCCAGCAAAGCAAAGCCAGAATCAGGAGAATCTACAGTAGAATACGGAAGAACATGAGGATTATTGTCTAAGAGATCTTGAATAAAGCCCCAGGTCTGCCTCTTATGCACTATATGAGTTTACACTAGTTATTTACATTTTATGAGCCTCACTCTCTTCTACTATAAAATGGAGATAATGTTCCAGTGTGTTGGGTTAAATGAGATAATGGATGCAAGGAGCATAATAGGCTTCCAGCTGTTTGCTTTTCTGAAATCCATGCTTGGGATTTAATATAGTCCAATTTTAAAATATACACAGTAACATATAGACCCAAGAATATCCTATTTGAAGTGAGGATGAAAAAGCAATAGATTGCCACTCTTCAAGAGTAAATAACTCTTTTAAATCAGTGCCTCTCAACCTTGAGCATGAATCAGACTCATCTGCAGCACCATTATAAATAGATGGGCTCTGCCCCTAGAATTTCTGATCTGGTAAGGGTAGAGTAGGACATGGAATTTTCAAGTCCAACAACTTCCCAGGTAGTGGGAATCTTTTGGTCCTCAAACCTTAATTCCGAAGGTCAAATACTCAGCACCTAGAACATTCCTGGGTACAGAGTAAATACTTGGCATGAGCAAATATTATTTTGATGTCCACTAAGAGCAGTGAGATACACTACACTCTCCTGGACAGCAAACCCCGAATTATCTTTAATGAGACACTAAATACTGCAGAACCTCAGAATTATCAATGAGCTCATTACTCATTAAAGTGCATTCTTCTCTTTCAAATTAAAAGTTTATTTCCCTTCTATTATTTGGCCTTAGTTCAAAGAATGTTCCAGTGTTTCATATTTCAAGAGTAACTCTTCCTTTCCAAAATGTGAGGCAATACAGGGCACCGAATGAAGGATCGGGGGGCAGAAATGAAAAGAGAGTCTCCTCTGTAGTATGATTTTACTCAGGAAGTAGGCCATCTGTCTCTGCTTCTACTTCACTTTTCTATGTGAAGACACAATGAAGGGAAGGACTACAGCACAGGCCTGAAAGGGGAACTGAGGATCTAAGTAGAAAATTCCCACCAGATGTGGAGATGCACGCTTGTAAGCCCAGATGTGGTGATGCACACTTGTGGGAGGTGAGGCAGGATTGCAAAGTCCAGCCCAGCCTGGGCAATTTAGTAACTTTCAATCCCCAGTACCATCCCCTGAAAAATTACATTAGCCTGAAGTTTGGGTGGGCATCACTTTTGAAGACCAGTTCACTTTGAGAGACCTTTTTATTACCACCATCCACAAAGAAAGAGACTGAGAATTAGGTTAACTGCTCAACCCTGTTTCTTTCTAACCAAGAAAAGTAGTTGGTTGTTCTGTTTAAGGTACCCACTACCAGTGACTACCATTTGGACACATCTCAGAATAACTGAGGAACTCCATCTGAGCAATGAAAAAGAATCTGCAGATTTCCCATATATCTCAGATATTCCAAGGCTCCAAGTCCTTATTCTTAAGGAACGATATGCTCACTTTTCTCCCGGACTCCTGCATAACTGAAAATCAAGCTCACTATGTGACAACCATCATGTTTGGCTCTGAGGATACTGGAGGAAATTCATTTGGTCTCTATTTTCATAGACTTAGTGGTGGAGGCACTATATTCTGACACACAAAGTTTTAAGGAGACAGCGCCACCTTCATACTCTCCCCAGAATTTCCTGAAGCCCCTTCCTGGTTGTGATGGTTAATCCTGCTCATCACTTTGGTTGGTTTAAAATACTGGCAAAGCACACTTCAGGGTATGTCTGGGTGGGTCGAGACGGTGTGTATTTGGGGACTGGCACCCTTCCTCTCTGCAGCTCTTCCTCTGTGCTCAGCCTTCCGACTGCCGTGAAGTTAACTGCTTTGCTCCGCCATGTCATTCCACCATGATGTTTCTGCCTTGGAGCCAGCCCAGCATGGACTGAACCCTCTGAGACCGTGAGCTAAAATAAAACCCTCCTTCCCTAAGTAATGTATGTCACATGTTTTGGCACAGCAATGGGAATGCTGACCAATACATATATTTCAGGATAGAAATCAGTAGGATGAGTTAGAATGCACCTCCCAGGCTCCACCCTCAGAGTTCAGTAGGCCTGGGATAAAGCCAGGAATCTGAATTTTTCACAGGTTCCCTGATCTTCCTAAAGTAGGTGGTCTTCATACCACACTATGGAAATACTGTTCTATTAAAGGACATAATTTTTTGCTCATAGATTTTTAATGCAGTCTCCTAAACTGAAGTAGGCCAGATTGTATTTTCTTCCATTTTAATAAAGAAGTTATTCAAAATTAAATCTCTGTGCTTCACTCTCCTCCTCTGGTATTTCAAAGATCCTCAGGGAGCTGTTTTAATTAAGTAATTCATGAAGAGAACACCTGTTCAGGTGCACCTCGGCTTTATTTGGAAAACCATGATTAAAAACCGAAATTCCACTGTTCTTGAAAGGAGATGGGCATCTATTTGGGTGGAGGCATAGAAATAGTTGCAGAATGAGGGAGGGTAGTGGGACTATCTCAGACTGCCTGTACATTCAAGCACTGTATGATAGTATTGGTGCTCGCTAGGATGGCAAATCGGTGTCATCTCATGTAACCATTCTAGTCACTAGAAGTGGCTGTGTCCTAAATCCTAAAATGATCCTAAAATCACTTTTAATGAATGTAGAAGACACGATGTGGTGGGACAAATGCTTGACAGGTTTTACTCCATGCTTCTTCAAGGCACGGATACAAGTGAGCCACAGAGCATAGGAAATATAGGACCAGTTTTAGAACAATGCCAAGATAGAGATTATCATACACCTAAGCCATCTGTGGCCTTCAAGAGCTCTGAGAGACTTAAGTGCTTCATTCGCTATCCCAGGAAGCAAGGTCATTTCAACAAGAGTTGCCATTTTCTCTGCCTTCCCTATAGACACAGGCACATGCGCTCTTAATGGTCTGGTTGCTTTCCGAGGCTTTGCCCCCTCCCCATAACATGAGAAAAGAGAATGAAGGTACAACTTACATTGCCAAATAGGCTTGATAAGACACTACCACAGACGACGGCAGAAGGGAAAAAAAAACCCTCAAAATCCTAACAAAAATGAACTGGAAACTGCCACATTTCACGTGGACAGAAGTCATTTGACTCTGGGTAGATTGAGAAAAGAATATGTCAAACAATAATAAATTGGGCTTCTATTAAATCTGAATGCTCCGTATTGCTAAGCTGTATTATGAAAATGGAAAGTTGTAGTCTTAGAAAGAGTTCCTGAGTGGTGTTCACCGTAACATTTAGTCCATAATCTTTTATTAATATAGCCACATACAAGTTTCCACAACTGGGTCATCCATCAACCTGGAAATTGCCCGTTCGTTACCCCTCCATTGTGCTGTTGTGCTTTTGCTTAGCATTCATTCACAAATATTTCCAGGCTGTAACACCTGCAGCACAGAGGGTGAGTACGCTGCTATGAAGGAGGGCAAACTCTCCATATAGGCAGATAAGAGGCAAACGGACCGTGTCATCCACCATGTATGTGGACCCCACTGTCCGCATCCTCACTGGCTTCTTGGGGAAGAAAAAAGAATGTGTCATAAGGGAGAGGTAATCGGACTTTGTTGAAGAGGACCCAGGAGTGCATTCTAAGCCCCAGTGTCAAAGGCCCAGATTCTGAATTGAGTGAGTCTTTTTCTGATGAAAATGCAAGGGATTATTTATAATCAAGGGCTGTCATAAGTTATCAAACAAATGCAAAATAAAAAGACAACGTTTTCCACTGATAACATTGGCAGTACAAAATAATTGTAACTAAAATTTGCAAATCAATCTCTGGAGTTGTGTAGAATTGGCTATGACTTTTCTTGAGAGCTGTGATTTTTCTTGTGTGGAATTGGCTTGACTGGAAATATAACCTTAATATTTGCCATGTTGTTTAAGATAAAAATATCCCTTCTAATATAGCTGTGGCCACATAAAAAGCACTTTGTTGCATAAATTTTATAAAACGGAAAAATGTTTAAAACCAGATGACCAGTATTGGTGAATTATTTATAGTATATATCCATATGACAGAATCATAATGCAAAGAATACCTAATAATTTAGAAAATATCCATAACAACTGAAGATGTGATCCAGTTTGGGTCTTTAAAATGCTTTATATTAAAAACTATGAAAGTGTAAATATATATTCATCAAAATATTCACCAATGATGGTTCCCCCCGAGTTGTAAAGTTAAGAGCAATGTGTATTTTAATCTGTCATTTCTAAACCCTCTACAGTGAACACATATCACTGTGGAAACCAGAAAAATATGAAAACCATTAATATAGCCTAAAAAGAGAGGTCAGATGAGTAGAAGTTGTTTTCCCATTGCTCACAGAGAAAAGTCAGATTCTCTTATATGGCTTGGTCCCTGCCTGCCTGCCACCCCAGTCTCACCAACTTCCTGTCAGCCCTGTTGGCTGTAGTTATTCAAGTCTCCAGGGCTTCTGCCATTTGCTTTCTACCACAAGCCCTTAACATATATATATACACACACACATATATATATATAATTTGCCATTATCTAGTCCTACCTCCTTCCTTGTGAGAGGATTGCATTCGTACCCACTGCCATGTGGCTCACCACACTGCCGGTGGAGGCAACCATGCAACCCTGTCCCAGTGGCTTCAGGTTTTGAGCAAATATGTTAAAAGCAGACATGACAGAGGCCACATCTAAGCAGAAGCTCAGGGGCAGGACAAGTTTCCTCAGTGGTCCTCATCTTTCTTGCTACCCAGAAAATAGCATGTCCCACTAGGCAGAGTCCCTTCAGCCTGAGCCCCTGAATGAGAAAGGCAGCCGTGATCTGAGCAGAGTTACGTCACCCCACAGCCTCTCTACTAAACCTGTGTGGTGCAAACCACGGAGATTTGGAGATCCTTTGTCACTGCAACAGAACACTACTACACATGGCACATGGTGTTCATCTGGAAAGTTATGCTGACGTCCTGACTACCTCGTAGTTAACTCCATCCCAATTCTAACTTCACCCTGTGAACAGGTCAGATCCCTTCTCACATGCTTTCACACCACTGGGGACCTCGCCTTCTTAACATTTACTGCATCATAATTTCACAACTTTTGTGTGATGTATCAGTGGGTATCTGCAGTACTTCCAGACTCCTTGAGGACCAGGGTAGTGGTTGTGCTTTTTTACTCTTGTATTCCCAGCAGTTAGCATGGTTCGTGGCACATGGTACATCCTCGACCAAAAACAAGTAAATGGGGGGTTGAGAATTTCGCTCAAGCGGTAGAGCACTTGCCTAGCAAGCACGAGGCTCCGAGTTCAATCCCCAACACTCCCCCGCAAAAGTAAATGAATACGTGAAAGAAAGCATGGATAAACTAATAAAGAACCTTGAGAATAGGGTTGAGAAGCATACATGAAGTGAGACAAACGTTTGAGAACCATTAGTGGCCTTTAAGTGAGGGAATATTGGGAGTCCTTTGTAGTGAAAATACACACACGGTACTAACAGCCACGATCGCATAGACAATGATAATGCTTAAGCTCTTTCCCTTAAGAGCACGCATCTATACTAGTTCATCCTGTCATAGTAACAGCTCTGTGGTGGAAGTACTGTTATTGTTCCCCAGGGAAGGTAAGCACTTTGCCCAAAAACACTTGCTAGTGAACTGGTGGAGGGGCCAAGTGTTGAATGCAAGAATTCTGCCATCAGAGTTTGTGTTTGTAGTCACTAGACTGCGCTGGCATTAAGTCATCTGAGAAGTGGCAATTCTAGAGAAAATGTTGGGGAATTGGGAGGTGAGGCAAGAAAACATTTAATATTAGTTTCTTTATTGTATCTCGCAGGATCCCCTGAGCTATTCATGGTAGAGAAGGGGGCCTCTTCAGCACAGCATTCTCCCTTACGTATGTGTGAATTTAAATGTGAATTTTCCCGTATTGCTCTCAATATTTGATTCCCCTTCTGTGCTTTTCACCCAATTCACTGATAAAACTTGTAGTTTACCAGGGTCCCCTTCACACCCCATACTGTGCCTCACATGCTATCCTACCCATAATGGGTACTTAGTAAATGTGATTTAAATCAAATGGACCCTGTATTTCTTGTCTTACAAGTAAATGATTGACGTGGCCAAACAGTCCGATGAGATCTAGCTGTCTGGCTAATTTCATCTGGAGGAGCAGGTAGGATGTGAGAATCTCATTCTAGAATTGTCCTTTCTTAAGAAACATGGAACTTGAACACAAATGGCCCCAGGTCTGGAGTGGGGAACCATGAGCTCATGTATGTAGTTCTCCAGAAGTGCGAGAACTTGGGCAGTTTCTGGCATGGGGGTATTTGGCCTGGGGACACGTACCTCAGGGGATAGCAGATCACCCGGGGCAGCAGCAGGGTAAGGTTTGGGCCTTAGGTGGAGAAAAGGCAGGGCCAGAGCAGTGTCTGCGCTGCTGTTAAAAGAAGGGTTCAGGGATATCAATTCTAAATCCTCTGATGGCTGACGTACCTGTGAGGCTAAACTAAGACACTCTACTTTGACAAATCTCATTTGTGAGTTAAAGGGAAAATGAAAATACTGGAGTCAGCTGGGTAATGCTTAAGGGCAGGTAGAAAAGTGACTTGGAAACAATGCGGAACAGCTGGTCCCCAGTCGACTCTTAAACCCAGAAATGCCAAACAGGGAACAGAAACCTTAGAGCTATTCTCAGGCAGTATTACTTCGAGGTACAAGACCACCCATCAGAATCCCCGTATTTCCAACGCTTCCTGGAATCTTGAGTTTCAGGCAGAAATCAGTATGTTCAATAACCCAGCTAATTCCTGTAAATCCTAAATTCTGGCAATGTCTAATTAGGAAGGAGTAACACTATTTTGCCAAAGTGAGAAATAAAATCCCAAATTCTTAGATGTGGGACCTGAAAGATGACTGTCATTTTTCAAGGATAATTTTTCTTACCTTTGAGGCCACCTGTGGATTCAATGGAACAGCTAAATGAGGGACTAATTGCATTTTAATAACAGACATGCATGACATTACTAAGTTCTCCTTGCTGATTTCCTCTGCCCCGTACAGAGGAAAACATGGAACCTCCTTTGGGCCTGGTGGGCAGATTTTGACTTGTTGCTCAAGTTTTCTCTACTAAGAATAAAAGTAGCTGCCACATGAGAAATTCTGGGTTCCGTAAAGTAAGAGTGCAGCATGGACAGGTCTTAGGCACTAGAGTTCCTCCTTGGCCTGGCACGGAGTCAACTTGTGGCAGCAGCCAGGCAGAGATAACCATCTCCTGGTATCTGCGTTTCACATTCCTACAATTTTCAATTCAAGCCCCAAATAATTGCTCCTCTCCATTTTTCCCTTGATCTGGTCCAAGTCCCGAATGCTGTTTCTAATCAAAACACTCTCTCAAAATAGATTGCAGGACCCAGAATCAGCCTGGTGGAGACCTGGGACCAAGGAGGCAGCAGCTAACAGCGGCACGTAAGCAGCCTCTCTAGGGCACGTGATCTGGTCAGGCCAGTCCTGCCAGGAGCCGAGGAGGAGGAGGAGAAGGAAGGTGGGGATGCGGGGATTGGAACAGAGCCTAGAACTGGATGAGGAGGGCGGGACTAAGCAAGTTGCTACAGTAGGCCGTAAGAGGAGGAAATCAGGGTGGAGGAATTGTGTTCAGGTGTATAAAATTCAAGGCAGCGCTTCAAGAAGTCTTCAGTGCTGTCTGTTCCAGTCAGAGATAAGGAAAAAGCCACCTCTCCCTGTCACTCCCCTTTGGTGGGATTTCTGGGGGTGGTAGCAGCCTCGCCTTCTTCCCCAGAGCCCCCCAAGGAGCACTGACTTTCCCTGCCATAACTGTGGAGCCTGCATCCAGGAGGGAGGAGGTAAGTTCCTTGCTAGATGATGAGGCTGCAGGTTGGTCTTTTGTCTTCAACTGTCCCCACTGCGTGCTGGCCTTGCACACAGATGTCCACATCAAAGGGAGTCTCTGAGACTGCCCTTGTCCTCAGTACCCCTGGGCCTGGGGGGATAGAGCTGTGTTTACCACCAGCCACCTGTAGTTCCAGGCTCCGGAGACGACCCTCAGTCCGCTGTCTATCTGGGAAGCTTTCTGTCTAAGCAGGCCGGGGCTTATGGGTGGCTGGCTTGTGAGAACTATTGCTGACGATGATGCTCTCGGTGGTCCTGGCTCCTTCCTTAGTCCGATGAGTACGCAGTCCTTGAAGTGGCCTTTGCCTTTGTTGCTTACTGCTTGGAAATGTTACCTGTATAGAGAGCCGGTATGGATATTGGTCATTACTTGTGGCAAAGTTTCTTTCTGAAAGTTTACTAAGCCATTGTGTGGGATTTCGAAAGAAGTAACCATGTGTAAGGAAGAGAATAAGAGGTTTTTTTTAATCATAGTGTCTAACAAAAATAGTAATGATTAGAAGTTAATAAAATCATAATTTATCAAGCATGACTGTGAAGTACTTTAAGGAGTGTTAAAACCCACTAGTCAGGTGTTGTTATTATCTGTAATTACGGACCAGGATGGTAAGACTCAGTGTGGCTGACTGGGCTGAAGCAGGTTCACAGGCTCTGGACATACACTGACGAGCTCATGTTTAATGTATAGAGCTGGTGTGCACCCTCTTGGATTTGTAAAGAGCCTTTCTCTGGGAAGACAGAGCTGGCAGCCTCCATCTCCTGTTGTGACGGTCACAAACTAATTTAGAGCCCTATGGGTCAAGCCTCCGTTGCCCCGGCTAGTGGGCTTGGAGACAATTAACAGCCCACTGTTAGCAATATGGTGTCCACATGGTTTGTGTCATTAAGAATTTAGAGATTGCAGCTGAGGAACAGAGCGGATCCTGGCAGTAGAAGAGGAAGGAACTGTGCTTGAGAGGTGGAGACCCGACCACTGGGCCAGCACATGGGGCCACTTACAATGAACGCAAAACGTGACTCCTCATGGTTCATAGTTGATCCACACTCCAACCCCACCTCACAGCTGCTTCCTGACCTCTCCGTAAACCAGCACCGTTGGCCTCCCTCATCTTTTTCCTCCTCCAGACCTTCACTTGGGAACTTTCCTCTGCCTAGAACACTTTTCCCTTGACTGTTCCTGTAATTAGCTCCCGTTCTTCCATCAGGTGTCAACTCAGATCTAAAATACTGCCTCGCTCCCATTACTTTCTCTCACTGTATTCACTGTTTTTATAATGCTTTTCACTGTTTGATAAGTTTGTCTTGTTTACTTTCTCTCTCCCCTACTAGCATATAAATCGCGAAGGACAGAGACCTTCCATTGTGTTTTGTGCCTGCTGGACAAAACTGAGCCCTCAGGGCTTAACAGAGTTCCTATTAATTGTAGAGACTGCGTAATCTTTGCTGAGCGAATGAATAGTGGAAGGGAATAGGAGATTTAGCACCATTTTGCCTCCCTCCCATTCAATACCTCCACTCATGGGAAGACAAACAGCGTCAGTGGACAAAGTAAGGAACACCTGCCTTTGGAAGAGTTCAAGGGGCGTCTGATTTCATCCTTGAGTAACATAAAGAAAAAGGCTAAAAGGCATCAAATGGACTTCGTTCCCTGCGAGACAGGCAGGCTTAGTGGGACTAGCTCTGCTGACCAGTCTTGATAAGCAGCATTGCCTATGACTTACCACATTTGCCCTTCTAGACACAAGATAGGGTATTGATCTTAGCAATGCCTGGGTGTGTGTCATGCTGGTAGAATTTCAGAAATCTTGAGAGTGCACCCTTCTAGTCCTGCTTTATCAGTGTAACCACTTCAATTCCCACCAGACTTGCTCGCATGCCACTTGGTGATTTGGATGTCATTCGTTTTCAGGATGGAAAGAGGCTCATATTGGGGATCAGAGGATCCAGGGTCTTTCTGTGGGCTACACTGCTTCCTGCAAGTGTGATCAAATTCTTTGATGTCTCCACTTCTCATGTTTCTCTGTAAAATCAAGCGATAACCACTTTTCTCTGTAGCAAGAGCAGTTGTAAGATACACGTGTGGTACCAGTCTTTGGTGAAGTATTTAATGTGACAGTGATGGAGAAAGCACTGTAGTTTCTGTCTTGCTCGCAAGCACCCTGTCTGGCAAGCAGGGAAGTGAGTTTGTCTTGGTCACAAGCACCCTGTCTGGCAAGCAGGGAAGTGAGTCTACTTGTAGAAAATTCAGAGTTCCAGAAGAAGTCTATCAGAGAAAGAGGCTTCTTTGCATAATTTCTTTTCCACTTGGCTGCCTGAGGAACTGACTGACTTTAATTAATACCCAGCGTACTAGTTTTGCAGACAGCAGCCTGAGAAGACAACCTAGCGATGCTTTCTGTCAGGCGGTATTTCACAGGCTGGTGGGTTTTATGGGTCCCTTCCTGTGCCTGTGTGTTCTTCACTGTAATGGCTGGTACGCCTTTCTGGCATCAGCCTTGGGCCTGTTGATTTAAGAGACATCTGATTTTATATCTGATCCTGAGGTAGGTTCTAGGACTGCTTTAAAGTGCTCATGTAGTTCTATTCCCTGATGTTATTCTTGACTTGCAGATTTTAGAAAATGGCATTTTTTGAAAGAAAATAAATTTTCGACTCAGGAGCCAAGCAAGAGTCCTGATGACCTTTTGGGCAGGTGGAGCCCCACAAGCAGTGATCTGGTGTGGGAAGAGAATTACTCTAAGTGTCTAGAGACCTGGGCTCGAACCCTAACCATACTTCTCAGTAATACTTTTCCAACTCCTTGTGTGATGGTGGAGAGAATAGCAGTACTGGCAGAGGAGTTTTATCGAGAACTGAGTAACTTCTAAGAGGTGCCCTTAGGTAATCTCCTTTAGGATTCACTATTGTGTCTGTTCTTGAAAATGGAGAAGGTGAGATTTGGAGAGCACATTGTCACCAAGCTAGGAAATGAGAGAATGTAGATTTGAATGCACGCTGGTTGGTACAAGAGCCTGTCCCCTTATCCACACTTCTCCCCAGCAGGTGCACTGTCTTCTGCTCCACTGGACTACCTTGAAATCCTCCTTTTTACACGTGCTGACTTTCACTCAGTCCTCTTCCTAGAATTTCATCCAATAAAATGATGCCTTGGGAAGTTCTTGAAAACTGCAGTTTTATTTCAGCATTGCCCATTTGTCTTGTTTACCAAGATTTAGCAAACGAATGTTGTAAACGGACTCTTTTTCTGCAAGGGTGCTCTTGTGGACTTTACATAAATTAATACATGTTTTCATAAAGAAAACAAAATGGTGCTTCTTGTCAAAGGGGAACATGAAATCAGCCATCATTTAGAATATAAAATGTTTGAGGCTGAAACTCAACTGTTTCAATTTCCTTAAAGTTGTTGAATTTGCAGATACTCTATGCTATACTAGGGACTAGCAGTAATAATATAGTCAGTACTTAGGAACTTCTGCTTCATATGTGGCACTTACAGAAGAATTTTTCTCAGATTACTTCACATCCAAGAAACCATTGGTATGGGTTAGGGGTATGGGTTCATGGTTTCCAGTGCCTGGCATTGTGAATTGGACCAGTTTGTCAGCCATTCTGTGTTTCAACTTCCCTGTCTGCAAGTAAGGACGATAGTGAACCTATCCCCAAGTGCTTGAGCAGTGCCCAGAATGTAATAAGCTCTGAAACGTTTATTGCTTCTGTTACTTTTCCCTCAGCTCTTCTGTGTGATAGATCTTATCACCTCTATTCTATACATATAAAAACTAATGAATAGTCAGGTCGCACAGATACAATTAGGCCTTGACTCTCCAACTATTTTAATCCAGGGCTTGCCCTTTTCAATATCATTTTAATAAATGCCTAGAAAACATAAATTTCTCTGGGGCTGCAGTTTGAGAAAAGTTTATACCCCAGCCAGCTTTCCCTCCATGCACATATCTGTAGGTATTTATTGGCCTCCTTCAGGCTGATGAGTGAAGTATGTGGTTGAAAACAACTTGTTTCTCTAGGATTTTGCGAAACCTGCCAGAACTTTCTCCTGTTCAGCAAGCTCTTCATAGGCGAGCAATCAGCCTAGCCTTGGGGTGATAAGTTTGCTCTTTAGAGGCAATCGGTAGAGCCCTGGGCTTGAACATTTAAGGAACTTCTTTTGTCTCTGTGATAACGCTGCCCTAAATTTTGGCTAGAATTTGTTGATATAAAATACCATCTCTGGAATGGGAAAAAAAGAAGCAACAAGATATATCATGTACAGGTACAAATCCCCTATGATGAATGTTATCACTATGTACATCTAAAATGTACCATTAAAATAAAATTTAAAAATAAATGAAATAAAATGCCATCTCCGAGTTAAAACCAGCATCAGGATCAGGGGCAGGAAGAAACCATGCTGAGGACTGTGCTGGGCAGATGAAGACAGTGACCTGCCTTGTGTTCTGTTAGCCATGATAGCTGTTCCACCAGCTCCTCTCCACCTGGATGAGTCCTTGCTTCTGCCACGATGAAGGTGGACAGGAAGCGCATTATGACTGAAAAAGCAGGCATCCTTTTGCTATAATGCACAGACCATGCAGGTCTCCAAATGTTTTTCAAGTATTTTACAGTAATTAATATCCCCCTTTTGCTGAGTACTTGCTATGTGAAAACATACTTCTTAATTAGTTCATGTAATCCTCATACAGCCACACTCTGAAGAAGGTTCTAGTGTTACTCTCCCTGTTTTAGGGATGGGGAAGCTGTGTTCAGGGAACTTAGCAGAGAGGGACAACACTAGGTCATAAACCCAAGCTTGTCATGCTCTTTGGCTCTGCCCCAAATTCCTCTCACCTGCATCACTGTCAGAAGATTGTTTGATAACAAACTAAAGATTAACCTTGAAAAAACCTGCCCTCCTAGGCCAACCCACAGCGAATGTGGACAAACCTGACTCACCTGTTTGCTTGGGTCCTTTCCAACTCTGCTCTAAAGTAGTGGTACAACCTGCTTTATTTTTTTTTTCCCTTTTGTTTCACTTTTCCAGGCATGGTTGAACTCCTTAACTACTTACTAAGCTTGACTTTCTTCCAAAGACACTTTAATCAGAGGCATACAACTCTAGGTGAGTGTGAGGGCAACGTATTTCTCCACAAGACACCCCTGTTCTAGCCATACAGTTTTGAATGGTAACCCTGTTGCAATTTTCCAGTTTTTCTTGTTCTCTTTTCAGCCTGGCTTAATAGCAAACTGGATTTCATTATAGATCCTAAACTATATTTCCAGTATTGTAAGATTATTCAAGTCATTGGCATGTTAGCTTGAGGCATAGCTTGTGAATTCCATCATTTACAGATTTGTGGCTGAATATCAAGAAAGTGTTGTCCCTCATAAGTGGTGTTTATGCAGCTGGACTATTGTCCTCAAGGTATGTAGAAAGAAATCAAATAATGCTTGGACATGGTCCCCTTTAATGTATTTGTGATCGTGGACAAACTACTTCCTTTCCACAGGAGCATAATACTGCATTCATTTCACTTTGCTCTGTGTATGCTTACTAGTAGCACTTTTACAGTGTCTGATGTACTGTGCAAAGGCACACTGTATGTACGTCATTTCACCTACTTCTCCCATGGTTCCAATGAGGAAAGTACTGCACTCATCATTTTGTAGATTAGAAAACCAAATTTGAGGTTAAACACCAATTAGATAGTGGAGCTGGGGTTCGAACCCGGCTCGTTCAATATCAGTCTAGTTCCCAGCCCAGTGTAATGCATACAGTGGCAGTTTGATAGGAAGTTCTTTCTTTTCTACCACCTTATTACTCACAAATCGTTTTCACAGGCATAGTCTCCTGAGGCTAAGGCTAAGAACCTCTGTCCAAGTCCTGTGCTCTTCCTCATACCCTGCTCTTCCTCATTTTCTCACCTTCGAATCCGTGGCAGAGTCACTCCAGCCTAGTGGTCTGGCCATTGCTCATTATCCCTTCTGCTTAGTCTGCTCTGTCTTTTAAAGATACCGTGTCAATAATGGTAAATCTTGTTTCTTTCCTAGTAATCGAAAAATCTATCAACCTGTGCTTACCTTTGAAAATAATACCATCTATTTCCTCTTGCTCCATCGGGCGGGAGAATCACCAGAAGTACAGGATTTCCAGAACACTTGGACAAGCAGGGCTTGTATATGGGCAAGTTAGGTGGGCCAAGGTGTCAGGGACTTTGAGCAGCCTCCTTAGGATGTCAACTCATGTATATCGAGATCTTCTCTACCTTGTTGGTCATTGTCCCTTGGCACCCAGAACAGCTCCACTAAGGGATTTCACGTAGTAGAGCACTAACAATGTGCCAACACTAAGCCAGATACCTCTGTGGACTACTACATTTAATGTTCAGCTCAGCATTTTCCATATGAAAAAAAGCTGAAGCTTGGAGAAATAAAAGTGATTTGTGAAGGACAGACAGCTGGCAGTGGCGAGCCCAGACCTCAGTGCCGGGTCCACAAGCTCCCAATCCCAAGCTCCTCCCACTAGTCTGTTCAGGGAACCTGCCTCGCCTTTCCTCACATTTCTTATGAGGTTTCTACTACAGGTAGATGTTGCCCCATCAGACTTTGTCAAGCCGGACACCTACATGAAAAGTTGTCAGTTATCTAGAAGAGCAATCCTTGAATGTCACCTATGATAGTAAAGCTACTGGTTCCCTGTTTCTGTCAGAGGACAGACACCTATCCCTGTTAGCCCAGAAACCTGCTAGCCCAGGCTGTTAGTTCTGATCACCATTCTATTAAGGATGAGAAAGAGGGAATTGGACGTGATCTTAGTTACAGGAGACATCTTTAACCCTTAGAATATAAGTCACGAGGCCGCCAAAGAAAAGCTCTTTCTGCTCCCCAGTGTGGGGAGGTCAGGGTTGACTGGGCGGAGGGTGGGAGGTTCTCTACTTCAGTTTTTCTCAAGCAGCTTTCACATCTTGTGGCAAAGACAGGTACCAACTTCACTAATACTTACAAGACATTATTTTGAGGGGCTCCACGTTTGTTTAAAAATAAAACTACTTTTAGTGGAATATTAGTGTGTCTTATCCTAGAGAATAACTGTAAAATTAAGTAAAGTGAACATAAAGCAATGTAGTAGTTCTAGCCAGACCTTGTAGCCTGAAAGCTGTGGCCCTAAGACAGGTTCTTGTTTTGGTTATAAAGACAGTTGCCTATGACCCATTTAGTGGACCCAGAACAGGATGAGCCAGTTCTGGAGAGGGATGGTACTGATGTTTGCACAACATTGTGAATGTGCTTAGTGCCACTGAACTGTATACTTTATATATATATATATATATATATATATATATATATATATATATATATAATCAAAATACAAAAAAAAAGAATGCGGCAGCTCTTTATTTGTAGGTATGGAACAGTCTTCCAGATATTTTGGTAAGTGGGGGAAAAAAGCAAAGTGCTAAATGAATGCCACCATTTGTGCAATTTTGAAAGAATATATACACACACATTCTAAGGTTGCATATGAAAATTTCCCTCCGGAGGGGTAATTAGATTCTGTGCAGGAAAAGGGTTCTAGCAGGTGGGGACAGAGAGAGGAGCTCGCTGTACCTGTTTACTATTAGATTTGTGTGCCGTGTATATTTGCTGTAGCTCATTCTTACTAAGCACTTTTTAAACCTTCAAGAAACAGGAAAGAAAAGATTGGCTAGCGTCAAACTGAGATTGCATGCAGCGGTGGCTCTCGGTTTGGCTGTACCTTGGACCCCAGCTGCTCAGAGTGATACCTCAGCCAGCAGATGGACGTCACTGGGAACTCATTAGAAGTCAGACTCTTAGTCCTGTCCAGATCCGTGAACTCAGAATCTGCACTTAATTGAGATCACCAAGTGTTTGCATGACCTTAAAGAGGGCAGAGTGCCGCCCTGGGTTAGTTAAATCAGCATCTCTGAGGTGGGCTTGAGCCTGTGTGTTTATGACATCTTCTAAGATGATTTCACAGAGCAGTCGAGGTTTTAAACCACTGACTGTAATTAAGAAAAGTAAAGGGGTTGAGATAGGACCAATTCTGTTGCTCTGTCATTCAGTTTTATTTCATATGGGTTCTGTGTGTCTCTTTAAAAACATCATCGCATGCCTCATACTTGGGAGCACTGGCCAGAATAACTATCTCAGATCTTCTGAAAGTCACAGAGGAACAAACAACACTGAGACTCAGCTGAGCTTGGTGGAGAAGGTGCCTTATTTACTGAATCTGAGTACATTTTACACTTATCTAAAACAGACTTCACAGGCTAGGGATACACCTCAGTGGTAGAGCGTTTGCCTAGTATGTGAAGGCCCTGAATTCAATAATAATAATAATAGGTTTCACAGTTTTACGCCCAACCATGTACCTATTAAGGACTCTTTTATCCAGTGATGGAGCATAAAGTCAGAGTAGTGTTAAAAGTGTTCCTCAAAGTCAGAAAGATGTGCATTAGAATGCCTTGCTGAGCCTTTGGGTCAACTGCAGTTAAGACCTGCCCTGCAGGGTTATCACATTCAAATAAAGGGTAAGGTGATGCTTCATCTATTGTAAGTTCTTGACGACTATTAGGTACTAATTATGATGTTTGTGTCCATCAGAATTCCCTCCCCCCCTCGTCGTGTCCTTGGCACCTGGCTGTCACCGCGCATTCACATGTGTGGTACGGCCTTAAGCAAGTCATGTTCAGATAACATTTCTCACATTACAGTGGGAGCTGAAGAGCTTGACATCCACCTCCCGCATCTCTTGACAAGCAGAAAAGTCTGCTATCTCTTAGCAAATTATCTGACACTTTTCTAAAATATAACTGAAACCTCATTACATGGATGAGCAGCTTTCCATCAGCTCATTCTTAGCTCCGATATTAGTATAATTGTTGTGAAGACCTTGCAGTTTGCCTCAGAGGCAGTCTGGAAGGCGTCCTTGGCAGTGTCTGAGACGGCTGTGAGTGGGCAGAGAGCTGGTGGACGCTGTCCGGGCTTCTGCACAGTGAGGGGACGCTGCAGAGTCGATCGCCAGGATCCCTTCCACTGCCTTGACAGACGTCAGTTAAGGGAGAAGGTAGGGAGAGTCTAAGTCTGAGAATGAATGTCTTCACTGTGGCCAGAACACCTCTTCGAAGTGCAAGACTAAACATGTTTAAATCTCTGCTCAAAACCCTGTAAAACATCTCACTACTTTGAGCACGAAAAGTAATATTCTTTAATAGCACCTGCGAAGCCTGATGTCTCACTCCTCTTCCTAGTCATCATCTCAACTCCCATGGCTGCTGGGTTGTCTTCCTTGCTTGCTTCACTTCACTGACTAACTTCATGTGAGTCCTCGTTGCAAGGTGTGGATCAAGTCTCATTTGGTGTAAGGTCATAGTCCACAATGTAGCAGATGATCAATAAATACTCATGGGATAGTAAACACAAGGAAGGATGTCATACAAGGGTTTCCTGCCTAATCTTCTACTTCCTGGTTTGCAGTATTGTCTCCCAGTAACACAGAAATGCTGACAGTGGTCAGTGCAACTACCAAGTTCATTTCCACCATTAGGCTTTAGCTTACACTGTACTCTTGCCTAAGAGTGCTGATTAGCCCTCACTTGTTTTGCCCTGGAAATCTTGCTCTCAGACAACTCCCTTGACTGACCTAGCTTGGAGGCTGTTACAGCCCTCTCCTATGTCCCCACTCTGTACCTTGCCTAACCTCTCTTTGTACTTAGCTGTGTTCCATGTTTGTGTCTGCCGTTCCACTTTAAGAGAAGAGAAAAATGAGCTGGGTGTGTTTTGAAATTTAAAAAGGGAGGGAGAGGGCTAGGGATGTAGCTCTGTGTAGAGCCCTGTGTTCAGTCTCCATTACTGCCAATAAGAAAAGAAAGAAATGAGAAAAGGTAAAGTGTGTGTGGTCCAGACAGTGAGTAAATAGGGTGTGTGTACGTGTGTGTGCTTGGTGTTTCATGGTGAATATTGTGAAGTATTGCATGAAGCTCCAACCCTTTTGCATTGCTGATCCCTCCACGTGGGTGCTCTTTCTGCTTCTCCTCTTGTGCTGTCAAACCTCATATTGGTTGTATTATTTTATACCCAGAAACCTTCCCTGTTCCACCCCCCAGACTCCACCAGCCACTTTGTTTATGTGTTTTTCTAGCTCCTGTGTTTAATTTACATACATTGTCACCATTTCTAATTATAATCCGTAGGCTGATTTGCCTGCCCCTTTATAGTGGAAGTTTTATTATGACCAGTTTCCCCTCCATTGTCCCCAGCACCTAACATGGGCACCCCCAGTAGATGCTCATGCAAATGAATATTTGGCCATCAGCAGCCCTACTATGCCCATGAGTGTGAAAAGAGAGACAGGGCAGAACAAGGATGTCAGCTTCCTTTCTTGACAGGTCCTGGGAGGGCATTCCTCCGCTGGCTGGGCACAGAAAATCTGCCCAGTCTTGCAGCATTTCTGGGACTTGTCAAGAAACATTGTGGCTTTTTGTCCCCACCCTGCCTCAGAGTGCCTTCCTCCCTGCTTAAATCAGGCCACAGCTCTCTGAGAGCTTTTTCCTGGGAATATTCAACTGGGTCTTGCTGCCATCTGCACAGGCAGCAAAGGGACATGTTGCATACACCCAGACGGGAAGACAAACGGCAGGGAGGCCAGCAAAGCTGTGAATTCTAAACTTGACATCTCCAGATATACTCTACCTGGACAAATAAGTCTCAGCAGTTTTGGGGATCTGCAAGGAGAGAGCTGGGGTCTTTCTTCTCCATCCCGGCTACTCTACCTCAGGAAAAAAATGGTGTGATTTGACTTGACGATTATAAGGGTGTTCTAAGTGATTTATTTCATAGCTCCCATCCCAACTCCACCACTTACAGCTGAACGTTTTCTTGTCATTGAACTTGACAATGCAGTGACTCCTGACATTGCCAAACCACCCCATAACTTTTATTCCATTTGGCCTGCCCTAGAAAGGATTCTTAACATAGAAGAAAGCTTAGCTTAGTATGTACCCTTTTTTACCTAACCAGGGAAAACATAAAACCAGCTTAATTTTCTTGTATACATATATATGTATACATTCCATAAATCAGGCTAAACATATTTAAATCAGGCTAAACATATCTAATTCTCAGGCATTTACCATTCTGGAGGAATGGTTTAGTGACTGAACCTCACCTGTCAAATAGTGAACAGTCTAACTATTAACAAGTTCTGATAAATGACTGCTAATTAAATTTTATGACACATAGAGCAGAGCCATCTATTTTTACATTAAGAGGACCCAGTATTTCTGCTGAATTGCTGCAAATGTTTCAAACAAGGTGTACATTTATTTAAGCACTTTCCAAAGGGACCTAGTTTCAAGAATTGTAATTTACTGAGTGATTGGACTGGGTATTTCCATGGCAAATAATTCCATTTACATTACATCCAGGCCTGCTCACGCCACATGCCCTGAATACCTCGTTACTGTCAGCATAAGGCTTCCAACCCCATAAAAGCTACAGAGCATAAAGAAAACATAAAGGAGACCGAACATTCAGGTTCCTTAAATTTCTTCAGCTTTATTGCCAGCACTTTCTTCCTAGGAGATTTTAGCTGGAGGAAAATGAAAGTTATCAGTTGCAGAACCAAATTCAAAGGGAGATTTGGGCCCAGTAGACGGAGATGAAGGAGATACTGGATAGACTTGGATAATGAGCTCAAAGAGGCCACCTGGTGAATGCAAACACGAGCTGTGTGATGCCTTCATTTTCCCAAAGCTGGTTTTATGAGGCTTCGGTTCATAGCAGATGCCTTCAGTGCCAACTCGCCTCCATGATCCAACAAAATCCTCGGGGAGGGGAAGAGGTAAGAGAAGCCAAAAGAGAATCCCTCTGGCACCACATTGTCTTGCTAAATCTCAGTTCCTGGGATTCTATGAGTAGATGGGCATGCGAAAGCAGTCCGTCTTACTGAATTTTACAGCCTTTGGAGTCTTAATACACAGAACTGAGGGCCAAACTTCGAGCTCCTGATACCCAGGCAAGTGATGGTTCTACTGAAGGACAGGGCACAGCTCCCCACCTGTTTAGATTCCTGAAGTCCTATTAGAAGAGGTTCTCATTACCTCGCTTAACGGAGCTTAGTGTTTAAATCTAAGTGGGTATTATGATATGCAGAATGGCTGTTGTGGAAGGATGTCTGGATGCTGCCCTGTTACTGAATTATGGGTCATCTTGTCCTCTTGTCCTGCTGAACCAAGGGCATCAACAGCCATTCTTTCCTACCTTCTCTACTGAATATCTTTCTTGAATCCTAAAAACTACAAAAGTTCACTCTCACTCCATTATGTCCCCTACTTCCTTGACTATTTTATTCTTTAGGATTTTGCCCAAGTCCTTCGTTTTTATCCAGATCTGCCTTGTGAGAACTGGAGTTCAGGTGTTATCCTGAGTATACAGACTCTGCCTTACCTGTCCCCAGAGCCAGTCTCTCCTCCCAAAGTCCCTTTCAACGCCACCCTCCATGATATCTAGTCTTTCTCCCTGTTAGAATACAATCTTCTTTATCTTGGATCTTCACACATAATACAATGATCATTGAAATATTTGTCAACTGTAATAGGTCAATAATTATGATGTTAACCAATATATTTTCACACTTACTATTTGGAAGATAGTGAGCTGTAAGTTCTCTATATATGTCATCATATTTAAGAGGCAGCCATTGCCTCCTCACAGGTCAAGTGGGACTACTACTATTATCATGTTCGGGGAGTTGATAGGAATGAATCAGATCAGCTTGTTCCTAAAGGTATTTGTCACCATTAAAAGTAAAATTTTCTGGGGTTGGAGAGTTAGCTCGATGTTTGGAAGCACAAGGGCCTGAGTTCAATGCCCAGCCCAAAAAAAAAAAAAAAAAA
>PVJO010003372.1:0-45405 GCA_004026905.1 Hystrix cristata | reverse complement strand
GCGCAAAGTTTTAATATCCCTAAGCATGTTCACTCTTCTAGCCGTCCAAAACCAAGTCCTAGGCCTAGAAATGACCTTTAGAGGGTGTGGACCAGGCCCTTGCTTCGGACTACCCTGGCCACTTTAGGGGAAGGCAAGCCTCAATCACTCTTTTGGTTTATATCTAGATGTCCCTCAAAAGCTTCATGTGCTCATAGGTGGGACTGTCAGAAGGTGATTGGATTGTGGGGGCTCGTAGCTGACTTGCTGTTAGGAGGTGAGTGTGGTCAGAAGAGACAAGTCCTGGGAGGCATGGCCCGCAAGGGTTTATCTTGCTTCCTGCCGCCCATTTTTACCTCTCTTCTTCTGGGTGCTACGAGATGAGCAGATTTTCCTCCACTGTGACCCTCTGCCATGCCACCTGCCTTGGAGCTCGCTGACTATGGACTGAAACCTCTACAAACTGTGAGCTAAAATAAACATTTTCTCCTTTAAATTGTGGGTTTTCTGTTATTGTGTCTCACTGACTATAAAGTGACTAAGACAGTCGTCCTTGATAATTTACGTCAGTTCATCCTTTTGTCTCTCCGGATCCTGTAGCTCAACTGAATGTTTCAGTTTCCTTTTCGTGTACCTCTTTTTAAATTCTCAGTCATTGGGTTCAATGACTGAGAATTTGGGGCATGTGGAGGTGGAGCTGAAGGAGAATGTGTGTAGATTTCTAAGAGTTTTCGAGATGAAGCAGACGAGTCTGGCTTGAATTGCTTCTCCCTGTTCTCTGAGCCGTGAAAAAGTAGATAATGGAGATTGCGCTAGTCGTGGGTGCTAAGCCCAGAATGCCAAAGACATTAGAAGAAAAAGTACTTTGAAAGCCGGGCTTTACCCCTGGCCAGCGTGAAGACATTTCTCTCCCTTTTTAAACAGAGTTACTGAAATTGTCTCGACTGTCCCCACAGCCAGCCAAATCAAACACTTCGTTTTGTTGTTGACGTCTTTTTTAAGCATTCTGTTGATTATACAGATTAATGTGTTTCATTTAGGCAAGTAATTAACAGGCTTTGATCATTTTCAGTCCCTCTCTTGCCCTGCCCTCCCTTGGTTTCACAAGCGGGTCGCAGAGTCTGTGTGCAGCATGTATTTTGCTCACACCCGTCCCGTTACCTGCTCTTACATCCCACCACCCTCTTACTCCCTCCTCTTGTAACCGCACTCAGCCCTAAAGCATGTCCTTTACAGCATTTCTTCCCCTAGCCACATTAACACTTCTTCAAATTGCTGAGTATAATAGTTTTACTCTCAAAAACATCCATCTTGGTACTGAAATATAAGTTTTGCTTAACTTACAGGTTAGTAAAGCCAAAGTGAGGTTAAATTTTGTGCAGGAGAGAGCTTCCTCAGCACTTCTTGTTGTGGTCCGGTTGGCCATTGGACATTTACTGAGTATACCAGTGCAAGCCCTCCTTCTCGCTACGTGGGCTACACAGTAAAATCAAATTGGCCAAGTTCCTGTTCTCATGGCATTTTCCCTCTACTAGGCAGAAATGGAAGCTACACCCGCAAAGAAGGGAGATTTCAGGAAATAGTGGATGCTATGAATAAAATGAAATAAGACCATGGCACAGTACCCGGGGAGGACTCCTGTGGCTAAGAGTCGGGGAAAGACTTTCTGAGTGGGCACCTGAATGCTGAAAAGTCATCAGTCTTGTCTTTGAGGAAGAGGAGGGGAGGCATTTGGGGCAGTGAGGAGAACAACCACAAAGGCCCAGAGACAGGCTCGTCGGGAGTCAGAAGGAGAGAGCGCGGCGCGAGAGGTAGACGTGGAGGAGGGCATGGGCATGATCAGACCAAGACGAGCAGAGGTCGGATCAGACAGGACCTCTTAGGCTGTGACAAGGAGTTTGGATTTTGACTCATCCAGCCCCTGCTTTGCCAAACTGGAGAACTAAAGCCCAAAGGTGAAGTGACTTGTACATGGTCATTGAAACACTCGCTGGTTTCAGAAGTTGGTTTTCCTCACTTCTGATGATTTTTCGTTCTGCTTTACTGAGCTGCGTGCAGCCCGCAGCTCCCATGTTGGTCACCTGGGCTGTGGAGATGGAACCTGAAACTGTTCCATACTCTTTGCAAAGGTGATTTTTCCTAAGTCTTTTTTCTAATATATGATGCCCTTCCTAATTAGAGAGGAATAATTCCCATCGCTTCACTCTTTTATAAACAAGAGTAAAGAAGCAGAAGTAATTCCAAGCCGTTTAACTCAACAGTAGTTATTTGAACTGGAATAGTCTAAACAAGAACAAGATCTGGTGGGTGGTTCTGCATCCGGCTCATCTCAACTCTCTCTGTGACTGTCCCATCGGGAACCACACAGGCACATACTGCATTTAATGGAATCCTACTCTTGGGCTACAGACACTCAGTGTGTCAAGAGACAGGTTCGCAGCCCTCCAACCTGTTTCTGTGCCCCCACATGTCTTTAGGAACCATCCCTGGGCCTTCCCGGTGGAGAAATCAGCATGGTGCCTAGTCAGAACAGCACTCTGATGTGTTCGTAATAAGAACAAAGCTTATCAGATTTGACCTGAATTATTCTCTGATGCTGTGTTATTTCTCCCCATCTATTAAATCAGGATAATATTACTGTACTTGCTTCAGAAAGCTGCTGTGAAAATTAACTGGGACCATTAATGTCTGTGTGATGTGTAGCAAAGTATGCAGCACCCCCAGGCCCCTTCCCTCCCTCTTCTCAGACTTATGATGGATTTACTGGGGCAAAACCATATCACAAGCTGAGGATTATGTATGTTGAATTGAATTGAAAGCTGCTTTCTTTGCAGCAGAGGGTGCTGGGTGAGAAATAAAGAAATCGGGGTCACCAAGCCTGACAGAAGGTTGGATATGCTGAGAGAGCAGAAGTGGGACTGACCACCGGAATAAGGGACTAATAAGCATCAGACCATACGGCCTGCTCCCTCTCAGCAGAGCGATGGGGATGAGTGGAATAAAATTAGCAAAATCATCTTCCGAGTGGTAACCAGAACCTCCTCCTGCTGGGAGCTGCGAGGTAGCAGGGAGACTCTCTGCTTCCCGTCCCCATGCTGTTCAGCTCCCTGTTGCTTTCCTTTTGAGGACAGAGGAAGTGATGCTCAGACCAGGCTGGCCCCAGGGTCCTCCTGAGATGAGATCTCTGTGGGAGGGAGCAAAAGAGTAAGCAGTGTCCCCTGATCCCAGTCCTTGGGAAGCAGATGGGCGGCTTCCCTTAGGAAACATGGGAGTTTGGAGTCTGAACGTGAGCTTTGAAATAAGGGTTGCCATAGTTATAGTCCATACTCATCCACTTACTAATTCAATGGCAGTGGGCAAGGAAACACTTGCTAAATGATAGAGGTGATCCTTCATTACCATTATTTACGTGATGATTTCAGTGTTGCCCAACAGGCCCAGGGGTGGTAAACCTGCGGCACGTGTGCTTCGGTGGGTTGTTTGTTAACGCCGGAAGTTCTAAAACATTCGCCATCGCTGCGGAGAGCTCTGCGAACCTGTGTCCATGGCAGGAAAAATAAACGGAAAATATTCGTGGGAGAAACAGGATGGAACCGCCAAACTCAAGAGTCATTTTCTACTAGCTGTAATTTCTTCTTTGAGTTTTCTGTGTTTTGAACAAAAGCTAAACCACAATGGAATCAATTAGAAATGAGTTCAAGCTGGGCTCTGCTAATGCCTTGGTTGGGATAATAAATTCTGTATATACAGGAGGCATCCCCTGAACTGATAGTGGCGGACTGGAACGCAGCTTTGTTCTGGCTTGTGTCATAGCCCGGTGTGGTTTGGGAGGCTATTATTCAACCTGTAACCAAACCGTTCCTCAGTGTCTCCAAGGTCACTGGGACAGAGCATGAGAGACGGAGGAGACATCACACGAGCTCTTAGCTGCCTCCACCTGGCTGTGGCCTCTCTCCCTGTGGCTCGTATTTCATTGACACTACCAACCAAGGCCCAACCTAAATATAAAGAAGGCTGGGAAATGCAGAATAGCACAGGGATATTTAGTGGGAACTGCATGGCACTGGAGTGGTCATTCAACTTCTCTGAGCTTCAGTTTTCTCAACTGTGAAATGGACTGAACACTTCCTGCTGTGTAGGGCCTTGTAAAAATTACACGAGATGATGTATGAAAGAGTTGAGCTCATTGCCAGGCAGACACAAACTATTCATTATCCGTGTTGTGTAGATTATTAAATACCAAGGAGGCTTCTTTGGCTGCAGGCAAAAGAAAAGGGCTACAACTAATGTGAGGAAACATGCAATTTATTGGGAGGATTTGGGGTAACTTAGAAAATCCAAGTGAAGACTGAAGACGGGAAATTGGGGATCCGTGGCAGAGAGCACAGCAAACTCTTTGGTTGGTACTAGACCAAACTGAGGGTATTTTGACAGTCCTCCTTCCCCGAGATCCAGCCAGGGAAGAGGTAGGTGTTTTACAGGAAAACTGAGTGCTATTAGAGTCAAAGGAAAGGAGTGTGAGTGGCCACGAATAACCAAAGTCCCCTTATTTCCTTGACTGGAACAAGTCATCTACTTAGCAAAGGAAACTCGATTGAGGAGGTTTAAATGAGAAGTACAGAGGGAGCCAGTCCACTGCTGCAGTGACTGAGATGCCCTCAGGGGCCATGCGTTCTGTCCTTCCTCTGTGCTGTCCTTAGCACTCTGGCTTCTGATCCACATACACAGTACAATCACAGTAGTCCCTGTGCTACAGCTGGAAGAGAAATGCGACCAGCAGACTTGCATTACTTTCACTGCTGAAAGCTGTAGCATATGGCTGCTCCTAGTTGCAAGAGATGCTGGGAAAGTCTTAGTTTTTAAAATACCCTTTGGTAGAGTTAAACTAAGAATAGCTCAATAGTTGGGCATGAAAATACGGCCCTCCTAATTGACGGTCTCTATCAAATGTTCACAGTTGAATGTTGATGACCTGTTAAAGGAGGAAGGTGAAAGGAACTACCAGTAGGCTTAAGTAATTCCTTACACTGGCTCTTCCATTTAAAGAAATGAAGGAAAGGTGTGAACCTTGCTCCTTGGGGACTGCAGAAGGGCTCACCAGCCCAGGCGATCCTGAGAAACATTGGCTGTGGCCAGTGAACTGCTCCAGAGGGTCTTCCCAAGCAGCACTGGGACGGCTCTCTGTGCTCAGAAGCTCCCTCTATGGCCAGATACTCAGAGTTCCCAACTAGGGACTTCCGTGGTCACACTAAGAAAATCAGTAGGAAGATATTTTAAAATATTGTCCTGCCTTGCGTCGTGCCTGAACCGCAGTACAATAAATTCTCAATGAATATGTTATTCTCAATAAATAGAAACTATTTCCTAATTTCCCTCAGATTGTACACCTTTCCCAGCTTTTGATATTCAAAATCTAAAAAAGCCAGATAGTGACACGATAGAAAAGAAGTTACCGCTTGAAACAGGTTTCCGTTTATAATCACAGAGAAAAGCAGATGGGCAAGAAAGGAGGGTAAGGACATGCATAAGTCTGCATAGAAAGGTGTAAGTCTTTGGGTAAATAAAATTGCCTCCTTTCTTTCTTGTCGCTGTCTCCATCTAACCTCTTACCCCAGATGCATCGTCCCCCCTCGTTTCTGTGAGTCCAAATGGGCTGAGACGGAAGCCGGGGCATAAGTGCTTGTGCTTTTTAATATTTTACAAAAGAGCTGAGTTTATTGTCCATTTAATAGCCAGGCTTCATTGATAGTCTGCCACGTGTAACATGTGAGATTTTGTATATAGCAGTATTATTTAACATTTAGGGAGTGTTCATTTAGTCCTGGCTTCTGGGCTGAATGATTTATGTAAATGATCTTTATTCATCCCAATAACCCCATCATGTAGAGGTCCTATTACTTGGCTGGTTTTAATTGAGACTATTCAGGATGCAGGCAAGTCATAAAATATGTCAAATACCATAGTTTAAAGTTGCAGAGCTGTGAGTCAGATTTGCTCTTAATCACTAGTCTGCTGTCTTATTTTTTCATCAGTCCTATAAGACACAAATTTTTTTCCTCTTATACCTGAGAAACCCAGAACTCAAGGGAAATAGATGACTTGTGTAAGGTCAGGAACAGAGCTTTTAAATGGCACCAGAATCTTAGATGCAAAGCTGGGCTAGTCCCCAAACATTCTTACTAATGGCTTAATGCATCCACTACAAGTTGATTGTTACCCAAAATGCCTGGGACCAGAAATGTTTTGGATTTTTTCTGCATTTTACATTATTTGGATGGACACGATGAGATTGGGGGTGCTGGCCAAGTCTAAACATGAAGTTTATTTGTGTTTTATATATGCCTTATACTCATAGCTTTAAGATAATTTTATAGAGTGTTTTTAGGATGCCTGAGATTTTCACTGTGACTTATTACATGAGGTTAGGTGTGGTATTTCCTATTTGTGATGTCATGTGCTCAAAATTATTCTGATTTTGGATCACTTTAGGGTTTGTATTTTCAGATTAGGGACGTTCATCCTATACTTAAACCCTTATCTATAATTTTGGTATCAAAAATTATACCACAGCATGGTATAATGACACGCACAGCGTAACACAGTAGTCAAGAACATAGACTCTAGCTCTCTGACATTAGGTAGGTTTCTTAACCTTTGTAAGCCTAAGCTGCTTCTCATCTGTAAAATGGGCCAGCAGTAGTATATAAATGAGAGATTTGTTTTAAGAGCTTGATAATACTGAGTCCAGCGTCACTGTCCAATAACTCTCATTTCTCTTCCAGCTTGTTTGAATTTTATACATTCGCTTATTTATTGTGTAGCCATAAAGAATCCCCTCTTCTTGCTGGGTCTCAGTTTCCGTATTTGTGAAACGGGAGAAGGTTACCTCCTTTTCTACCCACTCACTTTCCAGCTGTTCTTTTACACTTCTCACATTTCAGAGTCAGGCACCAAGAGAAGCCAGGCTGCCTTGTGCCTGAGCCTAAGGGAAGCATAAAGTGCCTGTGAAGACACACACCTGGATAACGGCAGTGCCAAGAGCCCCCGTGTTCTTGTGATTGTAACAGCTCTCATTTGTAGAATGCTTGCTTTGTGCCAAGTGCTTTTCAGAGCACTATAGATACATCATCCTATGTGAGTCAAGATTCTGCTCGTCTCTTTCCTTCTGTCTTGCTTACACTGGCAAAATATATATTTCACCTGAAATCTATATTGCCATTTGAGCAGGCAATCTTGACAAGATATCACATTAACTAAAGTACACATTGGAGGTAATGTGACAAACACGCACAGATACACATCTCTATGTATAAATAGATACACAGATTGGTAATGTGAGTCCTTCTACTTTGTCAGGACTATCTACCCATCTCTTTCTGGATTGTGGCGATCCCAACTCTACTCCTTGCTGTTGCCCTATAATGATACTATTAATATCTCAGCTTCTATTATGTAAAGATATGAAACTCAAAGAGATAAGGTCATTTACCCAGCTACAAAGTGGGAAACTTGCCTGTCTGGCTCCAGAGACGTTATCCTAGTAACCCCTAGACAGCTTTAAGAACATTCTAAAGTTTTCTGAACTTAAACCCATTAATGTAATTTTGTTCATTTATATCTGTGGTACTGGGGGTCAAGCCTAGTGCCTCTACCACGCTAACTATGCGATCTACCACTGAGCTACATCGCCAGCTCTTAAAGCCCCTCCTAAAAGCAGGAATCCATGTCTAGCTTCATGGTAGTAAAAAAGAGCTGGGCTGCTGCCTGGTCCTGGGGAGCAGAGAACCCTGCAGGGGAGTTAAGCAAGAAGTCCCCCTACAAGGAGTTGCCGAAGCCATCAGTATTCAAGCCTGGAGTTCCAGGTAAAGTTTAGTATTCAAGAAGCTGCCCAGTGAGGCTGCCCCACAAATAGTCTGACCTCACGTAAGTTCTGCCTCCTCATTCACCAGCAAATACCAGCTGGGGCCCCTAGCTGTGCACATAGCCTCCCAAACCTGATTCCATTCCTTGCTGACGTAAGATGTACATGGAGCTGCGGCTTACAGGCACACTGCACACTGCACACCTGACCTGCTCTCTACACGTGGAAAATATGAACCGGTTCAGGCAAGCCGCGATGTGCTCTGCTCATCATGCATGATCCCGAAGATGAATAGCCAAGCTGCAACCTTGTCAAGCATGTGACAGAGACTCCTTAAATGATGCTCTACCATGACCTGAATAGGACAAAAAAAGATGTTCAAGTTGTATCGTGGCTTCTATTGTATTTCATTTGCAGTGAGCTGCAAACAGGTTGGGTAGTTCTCATTTCATGTTACAGGAAAGAACAAATTCATGTTATTACAAGGTTTCCGTTTACTGAAAGATGCTCTGGGCCCTGGACTCTCGACTCAGTGACGCACATTCGCAACACTGACAATAATGGTGTTTGTGACTACAAGAACCTCTGTGCGGCGGCCTGCTGGAAGTCCATTTCCCTCTATGCAGCAGGGCCGGCAAGCTGGGATCAAGTGTGGTGCACTTTCAAGCTCCAGTCCCCACCACCTGCTCAGTCTCGCCACACAGAGAACAGAGACAGGCTTCCTAGGACGAGGTTCTGGTCTTGCATCTTACACGAACAAGCTGTATAGCTCTAGGCTAGCTGATCTTTCTACTCTGTCTTTAAGAATCTGTTTGCTCTCTCCAACTCCCTGTGTACAGTCTTGCGCAGTCTGCCCGTATTAATTAAGCTTACACAGTGGGTCCTTTAGCTATCTTATTTTGTGTCTTCCCCCTTTTCTCTATCACTAATTAGCCAACACATCTCTGCAGTAACAGTGCCTCCTCCCGTCACTCAGAATGTCTCAAGCTACTGAGCCATCCATCAGTTGTCTAACGCCTCATGTATGGTAGAGCCTCTGTCAGATCCCATAGAGATCAGAGTACCGGGGGAAAAGTATCATCACCAAAGATTCTATCTCTATTTCAAAAGAAAAAACTGCTCACTTTTTCTCTCCGTCACCTTCAGCCCTTGCTCTGGTAATTCTTTACACTTCCCTCATGAGTTTCATTCCATTCTCCCCCAGCCAACCCGGAGCTGCTTCCAACAGCCACTATTCATCTCTTCATATGCCCCGTGCCTCGTGATTCTCATGGAATTTTAGCCCCCTTCCCAGTTTCGAGCGACACATTTTCAAGTGTCTGTGAGGGCATCAGTAGGGACCCTGAGGGTATAGAAATGGCCGATTTGTTTCCAGAAAGTCATGCAGGAAATCAGTGGTGAGACCAGCCTGAGGAGTTACCAAAGCAATGAGAGTTCTTTCCTTGTTTTTTTTACAAAAAAGACTAGTTTTTCTAGACTCCTACCTCACACTTAAAAGAACAAATGACTTCTATAAAACTATCATGTGGTATTGAAGTCTCACAGTGTAAATGAAAATGTGTTTATTTCAGTTAGTCCCTCATTAACCCTTTTTCCATATTGTATGATTTCATATTTACTTCACTTGTTCAGGAATGAGCAGAAGGAGGTACATTGTGGAGGGTGCCCAGCAGATGAGGACTTGGGTCTTGGAGCCATGTGCAGTCCTGTGACCTTGTGCAAGTTAACCTCTCTAAAACTTCAACAGAAAGATGTGAGAAAATAAAGGACTATCTCTTGTGGTTGTAAGGAAGGGTAAATGTGGGGCAGTCCGTAAAACATGGTGCCTAGCAAATAATAAGAGCTAAGTAACCTGTGGTGAGAATCAAGATCAGCAATTCATTGGTCTCCCTTTATGTGCAGGGTTCTTTGGGGGATGCACAGATAGCCGACCCAGTAATTCTTGAAGCAAATATCTGAGTACGAACCATGTACTTGCTGTGCAGTCCCTGTACTTCCAATTCTCAACTACCAGCTCTGCCTAGAGGCCTTTGCTAACCACCAGGACAAAAACCAGGCCCTGTCTCATCACCTGAGTATTTATTTCATGGTACTTTCCATAATTAACCAGAGATTTGTTTGATTTTGTGTTCATTGGTCACTTTTTTCCAGAACTGGTGAAGGCCTGGATTTTGGATGTCTTTTTACTACTGAGTCCCCAGCATTCAGCCTGGGGTTTGGGGCAAAACAGACATTCTAATTTTTTTAGGTGGATGAAAAAATCCTCCCTGCTGGGGGCACATTGAAAACATAGTAGATATAATTCTTGAAGTGATTCACAATCAAGGGAGGAAGTGTGAGAAATTCTAAGTCAATATTTTTGGAGGCGTGCTGGAGATTGAACTCAGGGGCTTGTCTAACTCGTATTTAATACCCCTGTATTTCCATTAATGTTTGATCAAGAACAATAATAAGTATTATAAGGATAGATGGACGTGCCAGGCCTGAAGAAGAAGGGAAGAGATAGTAGGGATGAGGGAGGCGCAGGGATTGTTAGGTAGGAGGCCGTGTTTGACTGATGCATTTGCAAAGCATTCCCCGGACAGAACCCCTCCCTTGGTTTGATTTGTGGTGGCTCTAAGAAAGAAAGTACCCATTCTAAATTGAGAACTAGGCTTTGCTTTAGCCATGTTTTGATCCGTGCCTCTGGTAATTCCCCATGACCTCAGAACTACGTTATGTCGCCCTCCTGGGAGAGAAGACACCTCTAGTAAGAACCAAGATGATAAGAAAGAGAAAAGATGCATCCCTCCTTGCGACAAAGATTTAAACTTCTCAGAGAACATCCCTGTACCTTTTTTAACGACAGAAACAGTACATGCTTATGACAAATACTTAAGAAACTACAAATCAGCAAAAGTAAATCTTATCTATCACCCGCTGATGACCATTGATACATTTAGATGTACGTGCTTTTAGTTTACTGTATACATGTGTAGTGATCTTGAGTACATAGTTATGGAACGTATTTTTTATGCTCAACCGTATACAGTGATCACTTTCCATATTACATGCTTCTCCCACATTACATTGTATAAACATATACTTAATGAAACGCGTGCACCGCACACATGAACGTCTGTATAAAAGGCGGGGAAGACGAGGGAAGACTGGGGAAATCGTGGAAGGCAGCGTCTGGACGTGGTGTAGTTTCTTTGCCTTTGTCCTCCCAAGGAAGGAAGCTCCCTTGAGGCTGGAGCAGGGAAGTAGGGCATGACAACTACCCCACTCTGGTGGTTATTTTCACAGTGCCTGTGTGAAAATGACCTCAGGAGTGTCTCATTGCAGAATTCCCGGAGCAAAGAGGTCTGTTATCTTCACCTATAGAAATTTAGATACCGAGCTCACCAGCTGGAGAAAAACTGACTACCAGGTGGTGCTATTGATTTTCATTATATATATATTTTGGTTTTTAACAGCTTTATTGAGATAGAATTGCCATGCAGTAAGCTGTGTCTATTGAAAATATACCCTTCAAGTTGTGATATATGTATACACCGTGAAAGAACCATTACAACTGTGATTATGAACATATTTGTCACCCCCAACATTCATCATAACCTTTTGTAGTCCTCTTAACCACCTTTTCCCCAAAAAAGTTTTCTACATGACTGCATTTTTCTCCCATTTTCCACCGTATTTTTGACAAAGATTGGATAATTGGATATTATCATGTCCCCGTGGAACCCTTTTCCTGGAAGGAAGAAAAGAGCTCACAGTAATTTTCTCCGTATCCCTGACACCCCCCACCAATGTCTAAGCAACTGCATCTCAGTGTAGACATTGCCACCAATGGAAACATTTTTATTTTTTAAATTTTTATTGATACATAATATTTGCACATCTAGATAGGGTACAGTATAGAAATTGTAGTATATAACTATCAAATCTGGACAGCAAATACTTCATCTCTTGAAACATTAATCATGTTTATGTGTCAAGAATTTTGCACTCTTGTCATTTTGGAATATATTATAGGTTGTTTTGACCAATAGTTAGCCTACTGTGTTCTAGAAAGCCAATACCATTTCCTCCTTTCTGTGTTTGGTGGTTATTGAGCTTCCTCCCATCCCCCACCCCCACCTGCTCTTCCCAGTCTCATGCCCTCTGTTGTGTTCTGTTCTTCTACAAGATTGATTTTTTTAGTTTCCCTAAATGAGTGAGTGAGGACATGTACTACTTGTCTTTTGGGATCTGGCTCTTCTCACTTAACGTAATGACCATATTCCATCCCTGTTGCTTTATGTGGTAGAATTTAAATCTTTTTATGGCTGAAACATATTCCATTATGCATACGTACCTCATTTTCATTTTCCCTCTATCCACTTGTGGGCATGTAGGTTGATTCCTTATCTTAGCTGTTGTGAATAGTACAGTAATAAGCGTGGGAATGCCAGACTTTTTTTTTTGCTATGATCTTACCTCCTGTGGATATGTACCCAATAGTGGAAATGCTAGTTCATTTTTAGTTTTTCTGAGGAATGTCAGTATTGTTTTTTTTTATCATAGCTATACTAAAGCACATTTTCACCAATTGTATAAAAGAGTTCTCTTTTCTCTGCATTCTTCCATGCTTCACAACATTTTTTTTTGATGATAGCCATTCTAAGTGGGGTGAGATGATATCTCATTATGATTTTGATTTGCATTTCCCAGGTAATTAGTGGGAGGTTTTTCATATATTTGTTGCTCATTTATCTTTCTTCTTTTAAGAAGTATCTATGTAGTTCTGTAGCCAATTTTTAATTGGATTATTTGGGGGTTTACTGTTCCATATATATTTTGATTATTAATCCCTTTCTGGATAGTTTGCAAATGTTCTTTCCCGTTCTATTGTATTTTTTCTCTTAACTTTGTTGACTATTTCCTTTTCTGTGCAGAAACTTCTTAGTTTGATAGGATCCTATTTTTCTGTTTTTATGTTTGTCCCCCTGTGCCCTCCGGGTCATACCTAATAAATCATTGCCTACATCAATGTTTAGAAGTGTTTTTTTCTATGTTTTGTTATATGGTTTCATAGGTTCGGGGTCTACATTTAGGTCTCTGATTTAGTTTTTGTTGCTTTTTGTGTACACTGAGAAGACAGGATCTAGTTGTTTTTGTTTTTGTCTTTCCTTCTGTGTGTATATCATTTGGTATTGAATTCTGTATCTATACTCAATGTTACCATTATTTGCATTATTTATTGAAGATACTCTTTTCTTCACTGTACATTCTTTGTGCCTTTGTCAAAAATCAATTGGTTAGAAGGATACAGATTAATTTCTAGGTGTTCTGTTTCAGTGACCTGTGTCTGTTTTTATGCCAGTATCATGCTGTTTTGGTTATTACAGATTTGTAGAATGTTTGGAAATGGGGTATTTTGGTGCCTTTTGCTTTGTTTTTTGTTTGGCTTTATTTTTTGGCCTCAGGAGCCCTTTGGCTATTCTGGGCCTTTTCCGTATGAATTGTAGAATTGTTTTTCTCTGTTTCTGTGAAGAGACGTTATTGGTAATTTGGTGGGAATTACATTGACTCTTTAAATTGCTTTGGGAAATATAGCCTTTTTACACCATTCTTTGGATCCATGAGTGTGCTATAAAAAATATATTGTTCCATTTTTTTGTATCTACTATAATTTTTTCATTTGTGTTTTATAATTTTATTATTAATATTTTTTAATTTGTATGCAGGAGTGGGGATTGAACCCAAGACCTTCACACCGAGCTATATCTTCAGCACTTTTTATGTTTTGTTTTGAGGCCAGGTTTCACTAAGTTGCGTAGTCCGGATTCCAATTTGTGACCCTTCTACCTTATCTTCCCAGAATGCTACAAGTACAGGAGTGTACCCTCTTACCCTGCTTTCTAGTTCTTATTGTAGAGATCTTTTCATATGAGTCCATGAAGACATGGAAGGAGTTTAAATTTCATTATTTTTATTTTTTTATTTTACTTTATTTATTTAGTGGTGCTGAAGGTTAAACTTATTGTCTCACACATGTAGGTAAATGCTGTACTATTGAGTTTTACACCCTGCCCTTCCATTTCATTCTTAACGTAACGAGAAGCTATAGGAAGATTTTAATCACAGTTTGATTTGTTAAAAAGTTTGATTCTTCAATAAAGACACGCAGATGAAGAAATTGTGAATTTTCTAACTAAAACAAATAATTATGAATGTAAAATTACCTCTGAGCTTTGGTACCTTAACTGAGACCAAAATAGCAAATAATTGTATTGAAGAGCGCCCCCTACCATTATCCAAGAGTTAAATTCTAATTCACCTCTACTGAACAATATATTATCTCTACTTTTTAGAAGAGAACACTGATTCATGTCCTTGGTTTCTTTGTCAAAAATCATGATATGATGGCTAAATAGTTTTCCCAAATTTACAAAATTTCAAATATAGCCTAAGAAAAGCAATAGGACCAAGGAAAATGTTTCTGTCAAAACTCTTGAATATTTTACTGCATAAGTATATTTAAAGCCCATTTTCTAATTTGGGCATGGTGGTACACATCTGTAATCCCAGGAATTGGCAGAGTGAGGCAGAGGTTTGCTGCAAGCTCAAGGCCAGACTGGGCTACATAATGAGTTCAAGTGCAGGCTTGCGTAATGAGACTGTATCTCAAAAAAAACAAAACAAAAAGCAGTTTTCTATTCTTTTATGTGGTATTATGGCTTTTGGAAGGAAGTAGATGATTCTTTGGAAACGGAAGGTAATGGAGAAAATAATTAGAGGCGAAAGATACATGCTGATGGGATTCTGCAGCAAGAGACCTAGTACTCAAAGGTCATCTAGAATATCAGTGACTTTGCAATGACACCTGGCAAAGCACCATCAGGGGCACATCATAGAGACCTGTCAGTTCTGGAAACACCGAATGTTGACAAAGAAAATTAACCTTGGCAACTGTCCAGCCATCACTATCTGTTCATGTATAAACATTCTCGAAAAGTTAAACACAATAATAATATGACACAGCAATTCCATAACTCCACTCTTTCATAGACACTCAAAATAGTTGAAAACAGGCGTTCAAAATCCAAAGAAGGAAACAGAAAATCTCTTGTACACAAAGGGCCGCAGCAGCACTACTAATAATCATTAAAGGGTAAATGAAAGCGGTACAAATGGTCACCAAATCATGAATGTATAATGCAGCATATCATTACAGTGGCTTGTTGGGCAGCCATGTTGACAAATGAAATTCTCATGCATGCTACAATGCGAAGAATCCTCAAAAACACTTTAAGTGAAATAAATCAGATACAAAAGTCACATGTTGAAATGATTCCACTTACACGTAATATTCAGAATAGGCAAACTCAAAAATGAAAAGTAGATCAGCTATTGCCAGGGGCTTAGACTGGCCAGATGGATGCTGAGTGCTTAATGGGTAGGCATATTTTCCTTTGGGATTATGAAAATACAGGAACCGTATAAAGATGTTGGTCACATATTATAAGTGCACTAAGTGCCACTGTTGGTATGATTTCAAATGGTTAATTTGTGGTATGTGAATTTTACATCAGTAAAAAAATTCAGTAGGGTCATGAGGAGCTCTCCAAATCTTGAGCTGAGATTTTAACAATCCATAAAGAGAATCTTCAGGTAATTTCTTTACTCATTTTCTCTCTCTCTCAATCTGTGTATTAAATTCCCTCCTACATTAGGTATAAAGATAAGCCAAATAATACATGATCTTTGCATTTTGGGGGTTTACATTCAACTGGTGAATGAAACAGTCATAATCAACCAAGAAGAATGTAAGTTACAGATGTGATGAATTATCTGAAGGAGAAGCACCATGTTTGCAGGGGGAGGTAAGGAAGTCTTCCCTGGTGCAGTAACAGTGGAAGAGCCTTCTGGAAAATTACCTAGGAGGAAGAGAAGGCATGTGGCAAAGGAATAGTATACTGGGAAGAAGAAGTAGTCTCCTCAAAGGTCCACTAGCAGGAAGTTTCTCTCTGGAGATGTGAGGATCTCATGGCAAGTTTGAGGCTGTAGGTGTGTAGAAGGCATCTGGTGTAGGAGACAGCTAGAAAGGAAGCCTGGGCTAGATTAGGCAGAGTCCGGAAGACTCTTTCAGGATTTTGGTCCTGGTCCTCAAAAGAGTAGGAAACACCCCCAGACAACTTCCCTTCCCTCCATGCCTCTCCATTCCTTGCCCTAAAAATCCTGTCCTCACAGCATGTTTATTCCCTGTCTCCCATTAGTTCTCCATCATCTCTGTAAGGACAGGCTCTTCCAGTTCTGATATAGTGCTTGTGCATAGCACATACTAAGTGCTCAAAGACCTGTTAAAGTCCTAGGATTTCCATTTTGAAATTATTTCTCAGGCTGGACCAGGGGGTTGGTGAGCAGAGAGGCAATCTCTAGTAGAAAGAAGAGTCGGGGTCCAAGGCCCCTGAGAGTGTTTGCATGTGGGTGGGCAGCAGCTCTTTCTTTTGCGAACATTACATCTTACTTTGAAGAGTAAGACCCTCCTTTTGCAGAGCACTCTGGCCCCTTGAGTCAACCTTCCAAGCAGAGGTTAAGCCAGCAGAGGTTGAAGGGAAGGGGAACATCCCTTCAGTGAGGAAGACTGGCAGGCTGGAATCGGCTGGCATGTTGCGGTGGTTGCCTTGAGCGCAGTCCAATAGCCATATGTTGTCTTGGATTCTACCCCACCCTCGATCATTTCACCAGGACATCTTAACACCCGTCTGTCTCTCTGCTCCTTCACATAAATGATATACTTGATCTAGATGGCTTATCCTCACCTTACATTATTCCCACAGACTTTTTATCTCCTATTGTCACAATAACAACTTAAGTTTATTTGAACTGTTGTGACAGAATGTTACTATGTTATGACAAACCATGCTGTGAACTCAGCAACAGTTTTAATAAGATCCTTCTTCATTATTCCCAGTAACACCTGCCACTTGCAAATAGCATATATGTGTGTGTAAAATCTGACATTTGTTCAACCTAGTGGCAATGTCCAGTGCGGGAATTGCAGATCCCTCACACCCAGTCTCTGGCCTCAGAAATTTTAATTCATCTGGTTCTTAGCCACTAGAATGGAAAACACAAAAGATTGTAATCCTGAGAACAAAGAAAGACAAAGCCAATTTTAGAACTGGAAATGGAATAGCTTTGCAGCCTGCTTTAGGACTGAACTACCTACTTCTGCATCCCCCCTGTGCCCCCCCACCCCGCTTCCTGATTCCAGGCAGGTGGTGATGTCTAATACTCCTCCTCCCAGGAGAAAGGTCCTCCAAGGCCGAAGAAGTAGCTTGCCATATTCCCTGGTCAGATTAAACATTTCCTCACTAGTGGCCCCTACAGGGGTTTCTAGAATAGCTCACAAAACGAAGAAGACTCAGAGAAGCTGCCTGCAGACTGAGAGAATTCTGCTGGATGCTTAATAAAGTTTATGAGAAGCAAAACTTCTTGATCTTTAAAGTAGAAGGCTCAGGTGTAGAAATTGGTGTTGCCCTCTTTCTTGGCCTCGGCTGCATTTATGGTTTTCTAACAGATTTCTTTGTCAGAGGTGCTGATTTTGTTTTCCCGGAGGTCATTAATGTCTCAACATTAATACATTTCCCTTATCCTCTAATTAGGCACTTCTCACATAGTTATGGTAGTGAGTGCCCCTGGGCTAAGATGCCTCCTTCGTGTACACAGAGGCCAGACCGTATTTGTCATGAGTGCAGTAAATGTGAGCAGATGCAGAGCAGGAGCCACTTATCAACCATTAAATAAAAAATCACAGGAGGCCGTTGTTATGGACTGGACGCCTGTGCTGGGCCCAACAGACCAGATTAAAAATCAAAACGGAGTCACTCATGCTAAAGTTCCACATCGCCAAACCCAAACCAAGTTGTTATCTGACCTTCTGAGAAATCAAGAGAGAGAAATACTAGCCAAATCTCCCAGCTAGACCGTTTTCAGTCTCATAATATTAAAGTTCCTTCTGCTTACCCTTCACCAGAAGAAAAAAAGTAACCAACATTAGCCAGTCCTTTTTCTTTTGTTCTGTTAGCCTACTTCCACCTTCTAAGGGAAGTAACGTTGAAAAGACAAATCTGTTTTTCTCTTCTTTCTTCAGTCTTCTGTCTATAAGATCAGATTCCTCTGCTCAATGATGTGTTGCCCAGTTCTAGAATTGAGAAAAAGCCAGCAATCTTGCCACTAAATTGTTGTAACTTCATCTTTGGACACAAGTGAGAGTCACAAAATACGACTTTATAAGACTTGATTCAATATGTTAAGCAAATATTTGATCAACTACTACATTCTAGGTGTTATTCTAGATGACTAGGATTTTTATGGTGAAACAAAGACAAAATTCCCTGCCTCCCAGCATAAGTAAAATCATAGACTGGGAGTTGATAGTTGCCTAATGGGAAAGGAATAGTATGAGAGAGACTAGGAATATCAGAGGCTGACAGTGGTGTGGGGTGTGTTTCTACAAAGGGTGTTGGAAAGATGAGTCTTGATGAGGACTTGTGGCAAAGAGCCATGCAGGTATGGTGGCAGGAGTGGGAAGGGGTGGGGGGACAATCCAGACAGCAGAAGCACAAAGTAAAAGACTAGTGTGGAGGTCAGTGTGGTGGAATTACAAGAGTGAGGGGCACACAGTGAGGCTGGGGTCACAGAAGTAATGGAGGCAGACCATGTGTGAACCTGCAAGCCCAAGGACTGGGACTTTTAATGCTGTGGTCTGAATGAATGCCTCCCAAAGATCCATGTGTCCCGGGGGACACTAGTAAAAAGTAGAGAAACCTTTGAGTGATGTGTCCTTGTGGGAGGCCCTTAGGTCATTAAGGAAACTCCTCTTAAAGGAGACTGTGGGGCCCACAGTCTTCTTCCTTTGTGCTTACTGACTTGTGTTGTGGGTAGTTTGCTCCAGCATGTGCTCCATCCATCCTGCAACCACCCTTGCCAGATGCCCAAAGCCACAGTCCTCTCTGTTTATCATTTGACTGCCTCTGGTATTTTGTTACTGTGACAGAAAGCTAGCTAATTCACTCAGAGTGAAATGTACGCTAATAGTGAGTTTTGGCCAGAGGAAAGATGAAATTTCATTTGGGTTGTATTCATTATAGGCTTATATTTCTATTTGTCTAATAGTTTTATGGCAAATGAAAACTAATGCTAGAATCAGTTACATTAGAATTTGTATTTTGCAAAATACTTTTTCTAGTTCTGTCGCTCGTGCTGTATGCATCGGCTGCCATTCTTGTATGGGGTAGAGCTTCTTCTCGTCACGTTTGAGTATTTGATTGCCTGTAATACCTTTCCTGCGTGAAACTGAAAACGGATACTTTGGTTGTTGGCTTTAATGGAGAATTTTCAAGGGAAGTTTTTTTTTTCTTTTCTAATCACTTCAAGTAGAAACAAATGCATCGCATTATGTCATATTGCTTTCTCATGTGGTCCCTCTGTGGCCACCTGCAGTGTATCCCAGCATGGAGCCATTACGCTGACTTAGCTGCAGTCATTCAGAGGCTTCTTTTGCACAGTGGGCCCACGATTCCTGGAGGGAAAAGATCAGCCCTTGAAGAGCCGACGTTAACATGTAGCTCCTCCCTAAATTGGGGTGGTCAAATCAGCCTGTTGTGTGCAGATACTAACTAGCGGCTTTAGTAATGCCGTGTTCCTCCTCCGTTACCTTCATTATTTAAAATCCAATCCAAATAAATAAGCTTGCTTGGTTTTTAAGGCTCTGTGAGATGATGCCCGGATGTCCGCTAACTCCTTGACTCTGAAGATTATAGTCCCTCAAAACGCACCATCCCATGTCCAAACTCTGCAGTCTAATTCTCCCTGGTGTATCTGCTTCAAAGTTATTCGTACCTACTGAAGTTCATTCTTCAAATTTTCCATCAAATGTGTTTTCTCAGTTCCTGGGCATGCAGTTCTCAAGGTTTTAATCTGATTCCGTTTTCTCTGCACAGCCCACATAGTTTTGCTTTATTCCCCCTTCACTGTGCTTCTTGTAGTCTTAGTCGTATAAAAGCTACTACCTCAGCCACAAGTTTGCAAATGTCCTGAGAACAGAAGCAACCGCACTGATATTTCGGTTTTCCCCCGTGGTTAAGGGACTTTCTGGTTTATTGAAGGTCCTAAACATTCATGGAAGAGAATGTATATAGCAGCTGTGGCAATTTTCAAACGTGTACTTTCATTCACACCCTGACCTGTTGTTTATCCAGGAATAAGTACTGTGAAGAAACAAAAGCGAACCAGAAGTAGATCCTACCTTTGCAGGGGTCCGATTTAAAGCTAAGAGCTAAGACACATAAGTAAATTACTATAGTACAAGATGAATGGTAAAAGCTAGAGCAGCAAGAACAAAAGGCTAACTTCACCTTAATGTTTCTTTTTGCTCTGCTGTGGGTATTTTCTTCACCGGCCTATGAGTCATCCTACCAACTAGATCGACAACAACCTTCAAAGGGCTAGGAGGATTTTTCTCTTGTCCCTAGGCGAGAAAAGTTTATGGTGTCGTGCTGCTACATTTCTTGAGCAGAAAACAAAGACAGAGATTGTGCCTTGTTTTTTTTCTCTCTCTCCCCGTTTCATGCTAAGTTCCCAACAAATGGAATCTAGCAATTTATCTTTCTATCCGCATCAAACACTTTGTGTTTTCATGATTCCTGTAAGTAAAGAATCAGTACTTTTGATCCTGCGGTCTAGCTAAGGTAACTGTACACTTTAGCCTCCTCTAATTTTCCTGAAAGGTCATTTCCGTGTCCATTCCTCACCTGGGGTCATCAGCCACTTCTGCAAACACATCTAGGGAGAAGACAAACACTGCTAAGGACCCGTTTTTTTCTCTAGTTCCCTGCTGGTTCAAGATTCATGTTTCCACATCTGGACCGTGCAGGGTGCTACCTTCCTTGTTAGAATCGCAGTGTGCTCCCTGCGCAATCCTGCTTATTAAAACAGGAGACTGAGAACAATCAGGGCCGTGCAGCTCTCGCTCTCTGTTCATCTGTTTTCTGTTTACTTATTCATTCACTTACATATTCATTTATTCAACAAATACTGATTAATCACCTTCCTTTTTATACACTCTGCCTATTCCCAAAAGAATCAGAGGTGGCTCGTGGGATCAAATATAATGCAAAATAGGGTAGCTAGGGATAGAAAGAGAAAGGAAGGACGAGGCCTTGCCAGTTGAAATTCAGTCCTGCCTCTGTTGGAGAAAAAGAGATTTGTTGGATTTCTGGGATTTTGTTTTCTAACCAACCAAAATACACAAACTTATGTGAAGAATGTAACTTTTTCCTACAGCTAAACTCATTCACTGAAAAAGTGGGTGGAATACTTTGTTCTGTTATTCAGATGACTAGAATAAATGAAAGAATGAATTTGCTCGTTCCCCAACTTTAGGTATTTGCATCTTGCCTTGAAAATTTTGCTAAAATGTATATCTCATACTTATTTTGTACTTTTCTTTAAATTAAGTTTTCCTTTTTTTAAAGAATATTTGTCCCCTCCATAAACAGGAAACAAATGATAAAAATAAACAGACTATAGAAATAGCATGGTGTTCCAAGTGAACAATGACGCCTGACCTGTGGCTTAGTCCCTCCTTTTTCAAGGCAGATTCAGACATGCTAAGTATTAAAGTCACACAAGCTCCAGAGTAAGACAGATAAGTTTTCTATTATATACTAACACAAAATGAAGCTGAAAGAGAAAAATCTCACTGTAGACATCAGTGGTTTTGTCTCTCTTGTTTTGCTTTGTTACGCTGTTGTGTTTCATTTTTAGTACTGGGGATTGAACCTAGGGCCTTAACGCTGAGCTGTATCCCCAGACCTTTTTTTAATCTTTCAGACAGGGTCTCCCTTAATCGCTAAGGTGCCCACACTGAGCTCAGACTTGCAGTTCTGCCTTCGCCTTCCAGAGTACTGCGATTATAGATGTGCATCACCACTCTGAGCTTATATTACTACTTGTAAACACCATCTGAAATTATCCCTGCCGGTCACCCTTTTGCATGCCGCTGCCCTGTCGGTGAACTACTGATCAATTACCTGAAGCTATAGAGGTACAATAGTGTCTTTACTGTGTGGAGCAGGTGAAAATGTTTGAGTCATACCTGCTTTGGGTTTATTTCAATAAGTGAAACATGGAGCCATCGTCCACACTTTGTAACTAATAAAGGGCTGTTGCAAGATGGGTGACCCCAGAAGAGTGTGTGCCTCCCTGCGGGGAGCTGGCAGTCCAGGTGAGATTTGGGGAGGCTTGTAAAGAAACAATAGTGAATTGTGCCCATTTAACAATTCTACACTGCTTTTGAATAATATGCTGTACAGAAAAATGAGCAGTTAGTCAACTCGGAAATCTTAAAAATCCAAGAATATTTCCATTCACTTCTTAGATGTTCTGTTTCCAGGGGCTTAGGTTTAGATCCTGATAAATGCATCTCGTCCTCCGATGTACTTGTGTCCCTTTCCACACATTCATGACACAGGAGTGTAGGCAGTTGTGTACTTGGAGGGAAGATATACTTAAAGAGGTGCCAGCGACATTCAGCGTGTATACCACTGTTGGCACCTGATTTTAACGTGATTCTCATCAGCATCCAATTGGGTTTTGTTTGCCTATTCTGGCAAGTTAGACTTCCTACTACATCAATAGTTCAGCACCACCTCCCTCCCTTCTCTCTTGTCAAGGTGAATTGTGTCCCTCAAGAACACACACGAGAGGGGCTGGGGATTTAGCTCAGTGGTTAGGTGTGCTGTTTGATCATTTGGAAGGCTTACAGCTATGTTTTAGCAATTATTTGAACTCTGAAACTAATAACTATCAATCCTCTATTTCCTTAAACAGTAATCTCTTCGGTTTCTGTAAAGAACAATGTTAAACTGGTGAGTTTTTGCTTTGCCTTTTGCTTTTCCACCTGAGTAAGTTCACAGTATTGTATTTTCTAGTGTCTACCTTTTTTTATTATACTTTAGTGATCAATTCATCATTTTCAGCTTTAAAATGTGAGAAGAGCCATCGTATTTATACCCTCATTCCCATTTATCCCTCGTCTTCTCCCAGCTTTTTCAAGTTTAATAAAATACGTGTTCTGCTCTGAAACTGTAGTCAAAAGGATTCATTACTTGCTGCAAATTTTTCGTTTTGTTGTGATTTTTGTTCTAATTTTTCCAATTGTTTATGAATTGTCTAAAGTTTTCCCCCAGCAGGTTGTCATAAATAAAAACAGCTGGGAAGAATATTCTTCATGTCCTCCATTTTCAAAAATGTTTCTCTGCCGCGTTTAGATGCTGTTAAGAATTTGGTTGGATGTGAGGTCGTTCAGTGATATTTTCTATTTCTGAGGATTTTTAAAGCACTACATGTCTTTCAGCATTTCTTGAAGCTATTTCTCTACCTTATTCACGACTTAAACCTTTTTCCTTTGTCTGCCCAGTGGACTTCTCCTTTATAGTCAACATCTAGTACAGTATGTCATCGTGTGGACCATTCTGTGTCCTTTCTTCCCTGGAATGTAGAGTGACCTTTCAACTGAATATTCAAGTATTTTTCTGTATTTGAAATTTTTAAAAACTGTAAGTCTTAATATTTGCTTCAGTTGCCTATTTCTATTTTTATCAAGGTTTTGATTTATTTAAACATCTCCTAGATATCATCTTCTACCTTTAAAATAAGTTACATTTCCCACTAATTCTTGTAACCTGGATTTTGCATTCTTTTAGCCTGTGCCTTACCCTATTTATATTATGTTTTGTTTCTCTGTTACTTCCTATTTCAGATTCATTGTTGGCTTCAATTTTATCTTCCATTTCTTTCTATAGACCAACCACCACTGCTACTTTTTTCTTATATATCCTTGCTGCACTTCTGACTTTTCAAATTCTGACCTGACCTGTGATCTTATGGTGCTACTTGCTTCATTTGGTGGTTTAGTTGTACTGGCAATTTTTTTTAGTGTTATTTTTCACTTATTTTTCCTCCTTTGATCTTGATGGTACCTACCTACAAAGGTATTAAGTTTAATGATGTTTCCTTTGTGATTACCGACCTTTGAATAAAATACTTTATTTCTACATCAGTTGTTTTTATAAAGGAAAGGCTGAAGGGAATTTTTCAGGTATTTATTTTTACAGAGCAATTTTATGTTTAGAGCAAAATTGAGAAGAAAGTACAAAGATTTCACATCTATGCTGTGACCCTATATATGGGTAGCCTTATATAGGGCTTCCCAACATTCCCACCAGAGAGGTTCAGTTCTGCAGCTGTCGAACCTACTCTGGCACATGGTAAATACTCAAGTCCACAGCTCACACTAGGGTTTGTGCTTGAGGTCATGCATTCTGTGGATTTGGACAAATGTGTACTAGCAAGTACCTATCATTACAGTGTCTCCCAGTACTTTCACTACCCCGGAGACTCCTCTGTGTTCTGCCTATTCATCATCCCTCCCTCCCCCAGCCCTGACAACCACTGATCCTTCCACTGTCTTTATAGTTTTGCCTTTCCCAGAATATCATTTAGTTGAAATCATACAGTATGTAATACGCACTTAACGTTTCTCCATGTCTTTTCAGGGCATAATAATTCATTGCCCTTTAGCAATGAGTAAATAATATTCCCTTATCTGCAGTAGTGTAGCTGGGGTGGGGGGTGGTCTGCCCCAGGAGGCACAATTTTGGGGTGGCATTATTGGCCAAAAGGAAAATTATACTATAACAATTTACTCCATTCAAATATGTTGGAGGACGGTGAATCAAAGGACTGTCCGAAGCAGCATGAACTCCAGCTATGGCCCTGCAGGTGTCTGGGTTGTACAACAGCTTATTTATCTGCTCATATACTGACGGGAATTCATGTACTTCCAGATTTAACAATGGAAAATAAAGCTCCTATAAACAACTTTCAAAGTGGCTGTACCATTCCACACGCCCAGGAATGAGACATCCTGTTCTGCATTCTTGTCACTATTAAGTGTCGTCTGTGTTGTAGATTTTGGTCATGTTAATAGGCGTGTAGTAGTAGTATTTTACTGTTTTCATGATACATTATGTACCATCTTTTCTTTTCCCCTTTTTTTTTTTTTGTACTGGGGATTAAAGCCAGAAACTTCACACTGAGCTACATCTCCAGCCCATTTCTTCATTATTATTATTTTTAATAATTTTCAGACATGGTCTTGCTCAGTTGCCAGGCTGGGCTCAGCTGTGCCGTCCGTCTTCCTCAGCCTCTCAAAGTACCAGGATTATAGCCGTGCAACCCCGTGCCCAGCTGGACTGCCCTTACGCATTTATTTTCCTTCTGTGTATCTTCTTTGGTAAGGTATCTGTTAGGATCTTTGTCCCGATTTTTAATATGATAGTTTTCGTATCATTGAACTTTAGTAGTTCTTTATAGATTTTGAATAATGATTCTTTATCAGACATTTCTTTTATAAATACTTTCTCTGTTTGTTTTCTCCTTTTCTTGATATTTGACTTTTGGGAAACAAGTTTTTTGTTTTAATGAAATCTGTCTTATCAATTACCTGTTTTATGGATTGTGACTTCGGCATTTTGTGTAAAAGGTTGTTATACCCGAGGTCATTTGGTTTTCTCTTAAGTTACCTTCTAGAACTTTGGCAATTTTGAATTTTACATTTAGGCCTTTAATCAGTTTGGTTTTTTTTCTGTTTTGTTGTTTTTTTTGTTGTTGTTTTTGTTTTTGTTTTTGTTTTTGGTTTGTGAATGTTTACTTGCTTCAGCACCACTTGTCAAAATGACAATCTTTGCTCCATTCTATGACCCTTGCTTATTTGTCCAATATCAGTTGAATGTATATGTGATCTTAAGTGGATCCATTTCTGGGTACTACGTGCCCCTGATAAATTTCTGTATTACTAATACCACAGTAACTTCACAAGCGTAGTTTCACATTCTGACATTTTATTTTTAAATTTTTAATAAATATTGTATATAGCAGTGCAGTTTACTGTGATATTTTCATACATGCATGCAGCATGCACTGATCAGATTCCACCTCCCTTTATTACTCCACATCCAACTAGCCCTTAAACATTTTCCAATCTCTAGTAGTCAGTAGTTTACTTTCAAGTTGACTTTTTTAACTTTCACATAGGACAAAGAACATGTGGTTCTTGTCTTTCTGTGCCTGGCTTATTTTAACTAGCATAACATCCTTCAGTTCTATCCATTTTGCTGCTAATAACATGATTTCATTTTTCTCAATGGCAGAATAATACTCTACTGTGTATAAACACATCTTCGGTCTTTTGTTGATGAGCATCTAGGCTCATTCCACATGTTAGTTTTTATGAATAGTGCTGCAATAAATGTGGGCAAACAGGCTAGTTTCACCTGGACATGTACCCAGCATTAGGACAGCTATGGATCCTATGGTAGTTCTCTTGTTAGTTTTTGAGGAACATCCATTCTGTCTTCAGTGAATGTACTAATTTACAGTCCACTAACAGCATACCAGGGTTCCTTATTCTCCATATCCCTGCCAGTAGTTTTTTGTTTTGTTTTGTTTTTGATAGCAGCCAGTCTAACTCAGATGAGATGGTATCTCATTGTAGATTTGACTTGCATTTTCCTAATAACTAATGCTATTCAGCAATTTTTCATACATTTAATGACCATATGTATTTCTTTTGAGAAGGGCCTACACAGATCATTTGCTGTTTTTGACTCAACTACTTATTTTTTGTTTTGCCATTGGTATTAAGTCCTTTGTGTTCCTCATACAGTCTAGATATTAACTGTCAGATAGGCAGATGGCAAATATTTTCTTCCACATGTAGGTTGTCTGTTAATCTTCCCTTTGTTGTGCAGAACCTTTTTAGTTTGCTATAATACCATTTGACAATTTTTGCCTTTGCTCCCTGTGTTTTGGGGCTCTGTTTGGAAAAGAGTTGCCTATAACAATACCTTGCAGTGTTTCCCTATATTTTCTTCAAATAGTTTCAGAGTTTTAGATCTTACAGTTAGGTCTTTGGTGCATCGTGATTGATTTTTGCACAGGGTGAGAGATGGGGATCGGGTTCCAGCCCTTTGCATGATGATATGCAGTTTGCCCAGAATCGTGTACTGAATATGCTCCTTTCTCCAGTGTGTTTTTGTACCTTTTTGAGAATCAATTGGCTGTAGATGTGTGGGTTTACTTCTTGGCTCTCTATTTCACTGGCCTGTGTATCTGTTTTTCTGCCAATATTCTGCTGCTTTGGTGACTAATGGCTTTTGAGGGTAAATCTAGCCTCGTAAAATGTGTTTGGAGGAGTTGGGCATTTAGCTCAGAGGTAGAGCGCTTGCATAGCAAACACAAGGCCCTGAGTTTGATCTCCAGCACCCTCCATTAAATGTATTTGGATGATTCCCTTCCTCTCAATTCTTCGGAATATTTTGAGAATAATTGACATCAGCTCTTTTAAAAGGTTGGTAAAATTTGCCAGTAAAGCCATTCATTATCTGGTCTTTGCTTTTTTGGGCAGATTGTATTATTGATATATTCAAATTTTTTTATTTCTTCATCATCCAATTTTCATAGGTCACATTTGTCCAAAAAATTGTTAATTTCTTCTAGGTTTTCCAGTATTTTACTATATGGCTTCTCATAACAGTCCCTAATGATCTTTTATATTTCTGTGGTATTGAATGTAATTCTCCTTTTTAGTTTCTAATTTTATTTATTTGGGTCTTTCTTTTTTTCTTTCTGAGTCTAGCTGAAGATGCACTTTTTTATCTCTTCAAAAACCAACTATTTTCAGATTGCGTTTCATTGATCTTTTGTATTTCTTAGTCTTTATTTCATTTATTTCTACTCTAATCATTGTGACTCCTGTCATTCTACTAATTTTGGGTTTGATTTATTCTTGCTTTTATAAATCCTTGAGATGCCTCATGGGGAGGTGTGGTGCAAACCGTTGACTCTAGAAGAGTAACTAAAACAGGTGGTTTAACTGAATTTTAAAATTTTTGGTATAGGCACTTGTTGAAAAAATCTTCTTAGTACTGTTTTTACTGTATCTAAGATTTGGAATGATTTGTTTCTATTTGCATTTGTCTGGATGAATTTTTAAGTTTCTCTTTTGGGAAGTTTAATGAGTCTTCAGTGACTCATCACGCACTCAAAAATGTGTTGTTCAGTATCTGTGTATTTGTATAATTTCCTTCATTGTTGCTCTCTAGTTTTATTCTGTAGTGATCTGAAAAGGTACAGGATATGATTTCAGTTTTTTAAAGTTGTTAAGACTTATTTTGTGGCCTAGTATATGGTTTGTTCTAGAGAAAGTTTCTTGTACTGTTGAGTACAATGTGTATTCTGAAGTTATTGAACAGAATAATCTATAAATGTCTGTTAAGTATGTTTGCGCTATAGTATAATTTAAATTAAGATGTTTCTTTGTTGATTTTTTTGGTCTGGATAATTTATCCATTGATGAAAGTTAAGTGTTGAAGTTCCCCCACCATTACTGTACTGGAGCCTGTCTCTCTTTGTCATTCTCTTTATATTTGCTTTGAAGTCTGTTCCACCCAAAATTACTATAGCTGTGTCTTCTTGTGATCAGTGTTAGCATGTATATTTTTCTCCATCTGTTTACTTTTACTCTGTAAAGTCTATTTAAAGTGAGGGTTTCTTTTGGGTGAAATGTCTCAAGTCAATGGCGTTAAAAGTGATCCTTGGTAGAGTTAAATCACTATCTATCCTACTTGTTAGTTTCCTGTTTATTGTCCGTATTCATTGTTCTTTTTTCCTACCAATGATTGTAACCTTATCAGAATATAATTAATTATCGACAGTATGAGTTAATACACATCAGTCTTTGTTCCTGTTTTTGTCTTCCAGTCTTTTCTGCCATTTGTGGTTTTAAAGTGAGCGTTTTCTGTGATTCCTTTGCAACAAATGTAAGCCCACTTTCAAATAACACTGTTCCTCTTGAAGGGTAATGTGAATACCTCATAACAACACAATAATTGCTTATTGATCAAAATAATTAATTGTAATTCCTCCCTCTTGTACCATGTTTCATTGCTGTCATTTCATGTGTGTGTGTGTATTGTGTGTTGTGTGTGTATATATATAATTTAAATACTGTGTTATTTTGAACAAGTTATCTGCTACATCATTTAGGTATAAGAAAATAAAAGTTTTTGTTTCACCTACTTATTCACTTATCCCTTCTTCACTGCTCTTCCTTTCTCTACATAGATTTGAGTTTCTGACCTATAGTATTTTTCTTCTCAGTAAACACCTTTGAACATTCCTCCAAGGGTGGCCTACTGGTAAATTCTCCTGATACGTGTTCAAAGAATTCTCTCTCCTTCACTTTTCGCAGACAGCTTTGCACGGTTCAGAATTCTAAGTTGGTGGGTAGCTTCTCTTAACACTTTAATTGTCTCCCTGCTCTCTTCTTGTTTGCCTTGTTTCTGGGTACAGATCAAGTGCAGTTCTTCTCTGTGTTCCTTCTACATGTGTGGAATGTTCCCCTCTGACTTCTTGTAGAATTTTGTTCTTTATCTTTGATTTTCTGTAGTTTCATTGTTTGATATATATAGTTTATTTGGCATTTATTCTGGTTGGTGTCCTCTGAACTTCCTGGTTTGATGTTTGACATTAATTGGGAGAAATTCTGAGTTGTTTCAAATATTTCTTTTGTTCTCTTTTCCCTCCCGGTATTTCCATTATGCATATCTTACACTTTTTGTTGCTGCCTTACAGTCCTTGGATGGTCTGCTCTACACTGTGTTTGTTTTAGTGGATTTTTTTTTTCTCTTTCCAGTTTGGGATGTTTCTGTTGATGCCTTCTCAAACTCAGAGATTCTTTTTATGTTCTGGCTCTGGTGATAACTTTGTCTCTTCATATCATGTATGCGTGAGTCATATTTTTAACCTACTGGTACACTCCATGTTTTTTAATGATAACTGGACATGATGTGCAGTTAAAAAGGGCACCTAAAACTAAGGCCTTTAGTAATACAGTGGTAAGAAGTGGAGGGAGAAGAACTGTTCTATCATCCTATGATTCAGTTCCAATCTTTAATGAGTTCGTGTCTCTGGACTGTGAACTTCGCAAATGCATCTGAGGTCTTTTCTCCTGTCCTACACAGGAAAGGACGGCTAGAGTGAGCTGACGCTGATGTTCCTTCTCCCGTGTGGAAGGCTGGGGTGGCTTAGAGTTGGCTGAGAACAGAGTTTGTCTAAAAGAGAGAACTGCTCCTTGTCACTTCTTGCTGGCTGAAATTAGATTCATCTGACCGAATTAACTTCGCTGCATACTCTCCCCAGGAGTTGATAAACGATGCTTATAGGAACTTCTTGGCTTCCTTGTTTAATGACTGCAACAAATATAACAAAGTTCTTGGTTTCATCCACTATTGAGGACACAAACTTGTGATTCTCCAGTTTGCCTAGGTATGAATTCCATGATATTCTCCACTAAACATTCCCAGGAAGTCAAAGCCTTGCCTAAGGTGAATCCTGATAAAACTTAGTACTTACCAGTTTATGGTCTTATACCAGGTCATTAACTTCCCCAGAATTTAGGACAGTACCATGTAGTGGACTCATTGAGAAGACAAAAACTTTGCTCTATGAAGTCATACTAGTCTGACCTCTGACTTCCAGAAATACATAGTATGCCTGTCTTTTTTCTTTGTGACTAACAGAAAAATTTAAGAAGGTATATTTAAGAAGGTATATTTTATATTACAATATAAAATTGCATCTAATAATGCTCATATACTTTAGAAATGAGGTTCTTGTTGGAAAATATGCTAGGTTTTTTTCCTTCCTAAGAAAATTGTAGAATTCAGAGCAGAGGTTTCAGCAAGTAAATGTTTTATGTAGCTCAGAGAAACTATCAAAGCCTTGTTGTGAACCATGTGGTGATATTTACCTATGAAATTAAATGAGAAAGAAAAGTAAAAGAAGGAAAATGGATTATAGATAGGTTTTCCCTTACATTATAGCTGTTCGCCATGTTCAAGTTGATCGGGAAACCAGAAGAATTGAAGGAAAAAGTCAAACATTGACCCTTTTGTGTGAAATCCGCCTCTACTCCATGTACCCTGGTCGTAGTCACACACAAAGTGACCCTCCTGTTCAGCTGCTGTCCAAACCACGGTGTCAACAATGACACTAAGTGTGAGCACCAGCGTTACCAGAAAATCTGCATTCTAGTACCCCTTTCTCCCATGCCTTCTATGTAGAATAGTAAGACGTTATGTCTACAATAACATGCAGACTTATTTAGGCCTTGGAGGGTAAATGAATAAGGATTTGTTGTGGACCTTACACGCATCTTTACAAAAGGAGAGTTTGAGAAGTCTTTCAGTGTATTAAGAAGCTTCCCCATCCCAGTCCATACACCTAGCATTTACTCCTATGTACAGTGTAAAGCAATGTACTTTGATTTTAAAGGATTGGAGAAAAAAAGTTCCTTCCCTTAGCCAATTCGATGACAAGTATTGATACTACAAGCAAAGGATGATGCTGTAATGAATCAATAAAAAGCAGGATGTAATTCCTACAGAATAGTTGCTTAAGTTCAAACTGGAAAGAATACTAATGCAGCAGCTTATGTTGTAAGCAATCTGTAATTAGGAATTACATCTGTCTGTGGTTATGCAGAGTCCAAAGGGAGGTAGATCCTGAGACTAAAGAAATTTGGGAAAGCTGCGTGGAGAAAATAGAAAAGACAGACACCTCTGTCGGTGAAAATTAACATTCAGTTCCACAGCTGCATGTGTCTTGCTTGTTATGTTTTAGAAAGTGAATTATGTGCTATTTCTCTTACTTTGTTTCATCATCCATACACAAATTGCTTTCTGACTGTCATAAAACAATGAATATTTTTGGAGCTTCCAGGGGACAAAGCATCCTGTGTGAATTATCTATTAATTAGTGCCCACATCACAGGTGAGGCACTAAAGTTTGAAGAGGTGAAGAGAGTTGCCTGAGATGGACAGCAAGTGAGAAGTCAGGACTTGAACCCAGAGCTGTTTAATATAAAATCCCTCGCTGCTATGTATGACTGGATACTCCCTCTTTAGCTTTCATAACTGTTACTAAGTCCACCAAGGCACTCACTCCTCTTTCTCATTCTCCTAATGATTTCTTGAGAGTTCGTGCTGCTTGTAAATCTTTAGTTTTCTTCAAACGTGACATCAGAGAACCCCGATTTTCCAGATTCCCCAAAGTCTTCACCTATATCCTGAAATTCCTAAATCCAAATTAATCAAAATTCATGTGAATTGAAATCATAAAGAAAATCGGAATAATACAGTCACACTGCAGTCTCAGGAGGGTGGGATATGTGTGCTGTGAAATCACAAGAGCAAAAGAATGCCATTTGGGGAACGGTGGCATTCAGAAATCTAAACACTGAAAATTGCAAATAGGAAACTGCATAGTATTTTAACTTTTAATTTGATTTTGTAACTTAAATGACACTGGATTCATCCCCACAGAGATCTTCAGAGCCTATGATAATAAATGGGATGACCTTGGATTTGGCACAAAGTGAGAAGTTATATTTGGCCTATCTATATGTGCAAAGGAAGGAAACTAACTGTCTTAGTTACTTTTCTCTCGTTGCTGAGACAAAATACCAGACACTCAAAGTTAGGGGAAGGAAGGTTTATTTGGCTCACAGTTTGTAGAGGTTTCAGTCCACAGTCAGCTGGGTCCGACGCAGGGTGGCATCGGACCCAGGTGACAGACGGGCAGAAGGCAGCCAGGTAAGCAAGGAATGCATGCAAGTGGTAGGGGGGCTAACCATCTTCTTACTGTATCTTATATCTTGTCAAAACTACCTGGCTTTAAGATGGGCTGTACTCCCACCATTAATCCTAATACCCTTATTCCTAGCATCACATCCTTGATCCCAGAAGAACCATGCCAAACCGATCAATGGACTAATTTAGTAATCACACACTTTAGATCCAGCCAGCTCCAAAAAGCCCCATCTATGAGTGCATGAGCCTCTGGGGAGCCATCTAGATACAAGCCATAACACTAACATTCATTAAATACCACATACTGACCTATGAATATAAAATGCTTAATATATTGAGTGTGCATGGAAAGATTATCTAGATGTAAACTACAGTGAATCAATCTCTTATCTTCAGAAATAAACTTTTCCTTTATTTTTACTTTTATAGAGTTTATGTCAGTCATATAGAAAAAAAAGCACACTACCGCTTGTTCATATTCCTGTGCTTGGTAAGGGCCTGTTCTTGTGTATTTTCTTCCATGAAGTTACAGTTTATAATATGTTATAATATGGTTTTAATATACATTTGTCTGTGAGGGCCTGTCTAAAATCTCCAAGCCTTTGATTAAAAAACTCCCTTTCTTGTGACATACGTCTTCCATGTGATTTAGAGCGCTTTGACACAGGGTTGTGCACATGATCTTGTGAATCAAGAGTATCCATCCCCATGTAGCGTCGATTGGTCTACAGATGAGCACACAACTCAAAATGAACCAATCATAGTCTTCCCAGGACTTTAGCAATGTAAAATTTGTTAGGAAAGACTTTGTTTAAACTTCTAGGGTGTGTGTATGTGTGTGTGTGTGTTTGTGTGTGTGGCGGGGGGGAGGGAAAGAGAGAATGTGTGAGTGAGTCTGCCCCTAGATTGCTGGAGCTTGCAGTTCTATGACCTAATGAATTCTTTTGTTATTTAAGTTGTTTGAATGGGGTAGAAACCAGTTGAACAGAAATACAGAAAGTTTGGTAACCTCAGTGAAACAGTGTGAAGTGGAGGAAGGAAGTACATACATTCCTAGAAGTTACAGGATTTAGTTTTGGCTGTGACCCTGACATGTGACCTCAAGCACACACCTTAATCTTTGTGAATCTCAGTCTCCTTTATTTCATCTTCTCTTTTTTTTTTGTCCAAGGTCCTTTCTTTAACTTTATCAATTCTTAGTTATCTCTCACTTAGAAGTTTTAGAATGGTGAGCCCCGTGTACATCTAATGAGCACATCGAACTAGTCCAAACCTTTTATTTCTGGATGAAGATCACATCTCTTTATCCCAGAGTTTCACTCTGTCCCAAGGAGCTACCTTACTCATGTGTGATGTTAGATCACTACAGGGCCTGGACAGCAATACATGTTGGCTCTGAGAAAATTGACCGCTTCCACCTAGAAATCACTTGAGTACATGCATCCAGTGAGCAGTAAATTATTTTAAAAGGCTATGATTTGATTTCTCTTAATATTTTCATTTTTACTTCATATTCCTATAAAATTATCCCCATTAGTGATTTCTACAAAATATACAATTGAAATACCTAACTCCTTTGAAAAAGGGAGTCACACCTGTTACACTCCAACAAAAACACATACTAGTCTCTGAGACTAGAATTCTAATTTAAACTCACAGGCAACTGTATCATAATTCTGCTGAGTGTTTTATAGCATTTGTCATTTACTCTCCCAAGCTAAGTGTAAAGTATTATATATGGAGATCTGTTTGTCTTCACATTTCACTACATACAGATTGCTAAAACTGTTCAGTTTTGAAAAAACGTGTGATTGATTTATCCTATTGATATGTGTGCTTTGTAGCAAGCTACCTAGTAATAGCCCCAGTTCTGTATGTGTCCTTAAAATGAAGAGCAAGCTTCATCAAGAGCTTGCTTAATTCAAAAGATGCCATTACTATTTAGTGTATGGAGATATAAACCAAGCAAGTGCTTTGTTTTATTTTTATTTATTCACTCATTCCATTAAATAATAGCTGAGCAATTGGTTCATATTACAACTACCTGTTATCAACTGAATTTATTTCCAGTGGTCCCAGGTATTAGAAAATGGATTCCTGAATGGTAATAACTACCATTTGTAAGCTCTATGGATGCTCTTATATCCCTGTCTCATACGTATTTAATTTTCAAAAAAACTGTCTGTAAGTTCACAGATGTAGGAACTGAGGCCCAAAGAGGTCAAGTACTGTATCCAAGATCATATAGCTGGTACACGGCAGAAGTAGGATGCACACTCGTGTCTCACCTAAGGTCTGTGACAATACCCTGCCCTCTCTTGCTTGTAAAGAAATACAGGGTCTTTGGTCAGTCTTTCAAAAAATGGAAATCTTTCCATTTCTTGCAAAAATTTCTTGTTACTCTTTAATACATACCCACTTGTCCAACTCACTCTGTTTTCTTTTATTCCCTTTCAAAAGATAGTATTTCCTCAGTTATTTGATTTTGCTATTTCTGCCAACTTTTCCACTTTGGTTTTTTCCATTCTCTGTATTCTCAGCCATCAATCCACATGCCAACACTAATCATCGGCTCATTGACCATCCCTGTTGTCCGTAAACTTACTGACAAATGATGGCATCCAGTGTGGATGAAAACTCCAGTAAATAATATTGGTACCTGAGAAATGCGGATACGACTGTGTTCCAGTGCCTGAGGCTGAGGAAAGTACTGATAGAATCGGATTCCTGGGATTTTATCAAATCTCATCTTGGGTCTCAAGAAATAAATAATTTATCTCACCAAGATAAATTTTAAGTACAAACAAAGCCCTGTATTTCTCTTCATAACACTTCACTCATAGCTTAGATATAGATGTGTAAAACTATTTGATATGTCTGGTTCTTGGTATATATACAGTGAGTGTTTGTATAAAAGATTTCTTACATCCATTTAACATTTCCAAAGAACTTTTCATGACATTTGTATACAAAGTAATACAAATGTCTGTATATGCAAATGTGCTTTCACACATATTATAAATTTATTGTGGTAAAGGATAAAGATTGCTAAAGCATTGGAATAGGAACTAGGGATTTAAGAATCAAGACTAAGATCTAATAGTGACCGTTTCTAATTTGTGGACTTCCTAATTGTTATATTAAGCCAATGAGGTGAATCACAGGGAGGCTAAGGCTGGACAATCTTGAGTTCTAGTCCATCCTGTGCTATGTAGTGAAACCCTGTCCAAAAAAAAAAGGTAGGGGAGAGAGAGGAAAGAAAGAGGAAAAAGAATACATATATATGTATGTATGTATGTGTGTTTATCAGTGATTCCAAGGACCTCAAATGTTAAGTGTTCACTGTTTTCCTGAGAATTCAACCAGAAATCAAAACCTATAAGAGACAGTTATTAAGAGGCTCATTGTAAGGAACCGGCCTGTACAGTTGTGGGGCCTGATAGACAAGTATAAAATGCGTAAAGTATGCCGTCAGTAAGGGCAGGCTGGAATTCTCAAGAAAGTGGTCAAGCTGCTATCTAAGATGGAATTTCTTCTTCAGGGAAGTCCCAGCTCTGTTTCTATAGCTAACTAAATCAGGCCCATACAGATTTTTTATTTAAAGTCAGCTGATGATTACAACCATTAGGGATTTTGATCTCACCTACAAGATAGTACCTTCACAGCAACACTTAATGTTCAAGTAACTATCTGGAGACAATACTCTACATAAAATTAGGATCACAGTCCCCAAAAGGGGAATTATAAGCCAACAATTTGGGGACAACAATCCCTAAAACCCTTTCAGACAGGGTCCATGAATTATCCCCTTTCCAGCTATGTATGAGTCCGAATTTTTCTCCATAGACTTTAGCCAAAATGATGTAATAGGAGTGATTAAATGCATAAGTAAATAAGAGATTCTAGCTATCTTTAATTAATACAGGTAAAGAGGTTTTTTTTTTTTTCTTAATTCTCACTGATTTTTTGTTTTGGAAAATAAAGTTACTTACAAAAATATGTCATAAATATTACTGTGTGATGGAATATAGATACTTGAACATTTTTAAATCATGCTAAAAATTTCTAATTTTAAGTCTCCAATTCAGTAAATATAGGTGAACATGATTATATAAAGAACTCAGTAGACTCCTAAGTAATTTTAAGAGTATAAAGATACCAATTCCAAAAGTGTAAAAACAATAATCCTATACAAATAGAATTATTATGTTCTAAATAGCTCATTGGTTCTTATAGAATTATTATAGTTCCAAATAGCTCATTGGTTAAATCATTGCAGTTTTCTTCTATTGCACAGCATGGACAATGTGAAAACTTGCCCATAGTTTATGAATATCAAAACTAATCAGTTTCCTCTTCTGCACTGATTTGAACAAATTATTATTTAAAGAATCAAACTTTTTATGACCATCTAATGACTCATTCTGAAATTCTAAAATACCTACATGCACTTTGGCTACAAACACTCAATATGAGTATTCAGTATTTTTATTCTAACATTTATTTTATGCAGATTGCAGTAAATTGTCTTTGGCAGTTCACTTTCACAGTGGTCAGATGTTTATTTGAGGAGTGTTTTTACTCGTGTCTTATATTCTAAAAATGAATGAGCTGATAGAATTGATAGGAAATGGTACTGTGGTGTCTCTCTCCCCTAGTGGGTAAAAAAGGAGCATCTGTTTCTTCTTCAATCTTCAGTCACTTTTTGATTAACTGAAAAAAATTGAAGAAAAGAAAGTCATAGAAAAGTGAACATTGTAACTAAAATAAAAGTGTGCAAAAGATGATACAAAATTGATTTGATGAAAGTTAATCTAGGCAAAATTGCAGATCATATTCTGAAATACATTATCATTATATAGTGTGGTCCTAATGAGTGAAATAAAAAGCACACGAATATACTCTTTTAAAACAGAGGGTACAGAGTGAATTGCTGCAGAGCCTAGCAGGTAATGTAACCTATTGAAGCAGTCCTAGAAAGGAACCAGGGTAATTGTTCCCTGGCCAAAGTGGGCAGCCATTATCCAAAAGGAGCTAACTCTTACAGAAATATATTACCATTGTTTTCAGTTTTTTTTTTTCTTTGCTTGTTCCATAAAAATAAATCTGCATCATGAGGGAAAACCTCCCAGTATTTAAATGCTGCCAGTTAATCTAAACTTTAAGTATGTGCAGGTTAAACAAAATAAATCTACAGATATCACTGTGTGATACTGGACTGGGGAACACTGAGTATCACATTAGTTATTAATAGCAAAGGACTGAGAAGGTACTACCTTCTAGGTATACAGTCTGCAGTTGCTCTTTTGACTCTGTCCATGCCCAGTCAGTACTGAGTGGTATAAAGGCTCTTCCTTGTCATTTCATCTTTGCTTTCTCAAATTGTTGCCGAAATGAAATTAATTGACAGAGAACTAGACTGAGACTTCATATTCCTTCAAATTGCTGATCTTTTAAAGTTTGGCCCACATGTATCCTGAGAAAGAGTGATACCTGGTTTGGGGAAGCATAGATAACATCCACTAAACTTGCCTCATTTACTCAATAAATCAAATCAGCAGTTATCTCAAGCCATCACCTTAGAAATTCAGGAAACATTTTCAGCAAGTTTCTCAAGCTCACAGTACTGACATTTGGATGAGCTGACTGCTGTGGAGGCTGGCTGGCTTGTGCATTGTACATTGTTCAGTAGCATCCCTGACCTTTACCCACTAGATGCCAGCAGCACCGCAAGCCAGTCATGACAACCCAAACATTCCACAGATATCGTCCCCAGAGGGATGAATTACCTCTTGCGGAGAACCGCTGGTCTAGAAGGCTGTACCTGGAGGCCTCTCGTCTCTTTTCAGGCTGCTTATGGGCTACTAACAAGAGTTGTGATAAATGCAACTTCTTCATTCTTCTAGATGTTTGCCCTGGCAACCTCCTGCTGTCCATCTTCTTTGACCTGATGAACTACTTTTGTGGCTCATCTCTTGAGTTACCAATTTCCCGTGTTTTTATTATTTATTCAATGCTTTTCGAACCCCTGCTTACTGATTGTACCCCACTGTATGCACCAGCTAAATCACTTCAAATTATATTACATTCTAAGTGCTCAAAAATTATTTTGTCTGTTTGATAATTAATCTAAATCCTTACTTTCCTATGACTAAAAGTAATTAAGCCAAATCAGCACTGACTTATGAAAATAACCATGAAAATATTTTTTCCATCATTTTTATTATAGTTCAGTTGTTTGAAGAATTTAATAACCCCGTTTTAAGAATTTTCTCCTTTTTTACTTTACTAATAGGAATATTTTTTCCCTCAATCTTCATAAAAATCAAATTTCTATTCTCAGCAGTTTCTCTTTCTTTTTGTTACTTATAACTTGTCCTTTGAAATCCTGTATTTTAATCTTTGTTTTTCACATTTATAGTTAAATGTTGGTATTTTTCTAGAATATCGTGTGGCAGAATGGCCACACAAGCAACAGAGGAAATGTAACATAATCTAGTTAATTCATACCAAACTTTCATAATTGAGACTTTGTTTTCATTTTCTGAATCAAATTATCTTTAAAAGGCAAGAACTTTGAGCACATAATTGGATATTCTTGGAAAAATACTTGAGAGTGAAAACATGCTGTTGATGCCCTGTATCTTCTTTACAAAGGAAATAAATGTATTTTTAAATTCATGTTTTTTAAAAAAGAAAAATAATAACATGTAATAAGTGGAACAGTTCAAAGATAAACAGGTAAAAGTTAACAAGCTATTCAGACCCTTCTCCAGTAACTGGAAGCAGCACCACAGAGCGCATCAGATGCTCACTGTGCTGTGCGAGTAGCCAGTCACACAAGGGTGTGTTCAGTGGTTGTTATTGTAAAGATGAAGTCGCCGTGTACAACTTAGACTTTTTTCACTCAGTGTGCTCAGAATGCCTCAAGTCAACCTGACTTACTTCCGACATTTGTGTAACATTCCTTTATTCGGCCGTTCCCAGTTACCTAGTCACCACTGTTGAATGTGCAAATGTTTCACTGGGTGCCTTTCAAACAAGCAATAAGAAATTATCCAAATGCTAACAGAATCCAGCTTTTGGGTCTTTTCAAAACGTGCCTGGAAGGTGATGATGCTTAGAGAGCCCCGGGTGAGGAAGGAGGACTCGTTACTCCTCTTTAGAAGGTGAAGGGCTATGAAATGTCAAGTTCCTTTGAAAAAATTCTGGACAGTCTGATTAAGCAAATAGCATGCTCTTAAAAATTCTTAGCTTCAGTCTTACAGCTCTTCAGAGTTTAGACATTATGGGAGTTTCTTTGCCTTTGAAAAGGTCTCCTAGGTCCGTGTTTCTACTTAGTAGTCTGGCAAGATCCACAGAGACATAGAAACTTTACAGGCGCCCTAGCAATCCTTCAGGATCTTAAGTTAAGATTTTCACAAACTTGGATACTATATTCATTTCTTTGTACCTCTTCTTATTCTCAAGTTTGGTGATTTTCCCCTTTGCTATCCTCAAAATAGGTTTGTTTGTGTTTCCTTTCTGTTATTTATAGACCTACCAGTAACTATTCATCAACATAGCAACTGGCTTAGGACATTTAACCAATTAGTTGAGTTACAGGAAACTCAGTAAAAGGATTATACATGAATCAAAGCTACCAATGAGCCAATAAATAATTCTGATTTTTGTATGTTTGAAGCATTCACGTAACCTATAAGTATGATATATTGGTCCCACTTTCCTTGTTTTGTGTAATCAAATGGTAATCAATAAGAACTATGACTACTACAAAACGAGACTCCTGAAGCGTCGAGAGCAAATTCATCACCAGTACGCATATAAAAGTCACTGCAGAGAGTCTTTTCTTTCTTAAGTGCCCTTGAAATCCAACAACTGAGTTACATTCCAGGGCCCCAAAGAGAGTTACAGAGCTATAATTGTCTCACACTTAATAATATGCATTGCGAAAGGTAAATGGACAAAGTCATTTTTGTTTCATGAATACAGAATAAAATCACTTATAAATTTTGATATCGCTAGCTCTGGTTCAGAGAAAGCAAAAATTTATGCAAAAGCCGTGTCTACCAGGGATGCTGCCATGTAAATGTACAACCGAGTGGCAGAACACTGCCTTCCCTGTTCTGGGGCTGGGCCTCACACTCACAGACTTGCTATTCTTCCCTTTCACCCCGGGGTCCAGTGAAGCAGCTTATTTTTCCCTTTTCTTTCACTGCTTACAGTTATTGCCTTCCAGTGTCTCTTCTCTGAGTTTCCATGGGATTATGCCTTGCCTCAACATAATCAGATATAATCAAAGAAATGAAAAACGCCTTCAGAAAGAGAAATATTTTAGCCATGCCGTACAAGAGAAACACTGCTACTTGCAAGCACTATTTTCCATAGCTTCTAATGGAGCCTGCTCAGTAGGGACATCAGCTTTGCTGGGTAAGTAGCAGATCCTGGCTCTACAATATAATAGGGAAGTAACCGCTTCTTTGAGTATTGATTCTGAGTTCTGAATCGGCCCCCAGATTTAACTGTTTTTCTTTTCACTGCATTTTAAATTTCACTGGACTTCCTAGGTGTGAGATCAGTGTTTCTTTCTAATAGAATGTTGTATTTTTCTTTGATTGATTTCATTATGATAAGCTGATAGCAGATGCTACTTGCTTATGCAACAGAGCTTGCAGCCTAAATGTGCCTGAACATGTTTGATGATGAAGAATATATCCTTTATTCATCCAGTGCAGCCAACAAAAACAGATGGAGTCAGTGCCGTGTTCTCAAACTGGAATAGAAAGCTATAGCTTTGAGGAAAAGAATGAAATCATTGTGTGGCGTCCCAATTTCATCTGGATGAATTTGGAAACTGTTGTATTGTGATGGTTTTCAAATGATAGGTGGGAACTTTGGCTTTCCTTTGCATTCAGAGGAGGAAATTGTTGTTTAAATAAAAATGTGTTTACTCTCAGCATTAGTTGGTTCCTCCAGTGGGGGGGGGAAGTTCCATCCATATAGGTTGATCTGTGTTGAACACATTTAGTAGAGTCTTCCTTTGGCATGATACAAAGACTCGGTAACACCAACTACAACCGGAAGTTGAATTGCAAATTAAAAGACAATCACTGAGCAGCTAAGGACTGCATGTGCCTGGTAGAATTTGTTTTTCCTCTGAATTTGCTGCACATTTCTGGCAAGTTTGTAGGAAGGCAATTCATATACTTTGGAAAAGAACCTGACCTCCAGTAGCCAGTCTGGTCACCCTTTCTTCTTCTCCCATATCCCATTCTGTGTTTCTAGATCTTGTAAACATACAGTCAAGAGTTCTAGGAGTGTTAGTCCAGGAACTCAGGCACTGTGACATTGCCCATCAATCAGGCAAATCTCAGATGTTGTTTTCTTCCTCAGTGTTACTGTAATTACTTTTAATAACACCTCCTGAGTTTTTCGTTTCATTGCCATTGATGACTTTTAAAAACGTATCAAATAATTCATTTATTCACTTTTATTTATATAGATTTAAGTTTTATTTCTAATTTGGGGATTTCAAGATCGCTCCTCAAGTTCCACTGTGTATTTCCTGAAGAATGTAGCAGTGTAACTCCAGAGGAATGAAGTCTAAATTACTGTGGTGAAATCACACTAGAACTGGAGGTTCATGGCTATCAGTACAATGTTGGTTCATATACCTGGCCTTTCTCTTAGCCAGAGTTTTTGCTGTCTCCCTGGTGTGGTGTAGTATCACCTAGATGGAAGAAACAGCACAGGAACACAATGCATATTTATTTGCCTTATTTATCTGATTCAAGGAAAATTCCAGATCCCTCCTTGCCTCGCTCACCAGCTTGATGATGAAATGCCACCCCATGTTCTCAGCCTCCTCTTTCCCAAGTTCAATCAAGAGCACAAGTTCTCAAACTGTGGTTTGGGAGGGAGCCCTATAAGAGCAACTCAGGAACTTGTGAGAAATGCAAATCTCAGGCCCTACTCCAGACATGCTGAGTCAGAAACTCTGAGACTAACTCTAAATGTTAGCGTAACAAGCCTCCCACTTAAGCTCATAGTCATCTGAGTTGCTGTAGAATCTGCCAAGGGGCTTCATGAACTGCAGTGTTTCTCAAAGCGAGGGGCAGGGAGCAGAACACTACTGTACTCAGAATGGTCTTTGGTAAGAGAAGGATGACCTTAAGTGGCATTGGGGTATGACATTAAATGGCTGAACCAAACAGTGAAACATTTCCCTCTTTTAATTATCATTTAATCCTTTAATCTCTGTTTCATATTACTAGGTCTTTCGTGCCTCTTGTTATAGGTTACATCTAGATGACCTCCCAAAGCCTCTGTGATCATAGACTGGGCTTTAGGGGGCTTTTGGATCGTGAATATGTGATACTCATCAGTAGACTAATCCACTGTTGAGTTTATAGCTGAATTCAGTGATGTTGGGAAGTGAAGGCTGGTCAGAGGAGGTGGGTCCCTGGGGGTGTGGCCTGGAAGAGTGCATCTCCCTCTCTCCTACCTTGATTGCTCCTGCCTGCCGCGTTTTGAGCAATTCTACTCTTCCCCGCCCCCTGCCGTGCCCCTTTGTGTCGGAGCCAGCTGACTGTGGCCTGAAACTTCTATAGACTATGAGCAAAAGCACTTCTCTAACCATCACTGATCTTTCCCAACAAAGAGAGGAAGATGTAAATTCAGTGGCTTAAGGAAGCAGTCAGAATTTACCGACTCTGGTTACAATTTTTATGTCACTCTGTTTGAATGATGAATTTAAAAATTTTCCCTTCTGAATGTTTACTTCAGCCAACCTAAAGAAATGTTTAAGAAAAATAATTACATAGTTGACATGCTGATTAACAAAACCTTATGTAAGTAACATAGGGGTGAGTATATTTAGAGAAATGCTGATAAACCGAAGAGAACCTAGTTACATCAGCACTTTAAATCCATTTGTGTCACTTGGAAGCTGCAACTTTTCTAAACTGTAATTTTCTCATCTTTCAAACGATGATAATGCCAATATGATAGAAATGGTATGAGGACTTATGTATGGAAAATTCTTGCTGTAGTCCTTAGAACATGGTAGGTACTTGATACATAGACAATCCTTTCAAAGCTTGTTTTAAAGCCAGTTTTCTGGGTAGCCTTCAGAATGCAGCATTTCTCTCTGCTTCAGATTCCTCACTAATGATACTAGACGAGACGTGATGACCTGAAAGCCTCTTCCAGGTCTTAACTAATATGTATTTATGCACCTATACTTAGTGTATGTGTGTATGTACACATACACACATACAGTAAATGCTGTATTCCCTACCTTTATGTAAGTATGGCTTAGGTATAAGAAGCTTTACTCCTGTGACATAAAACTTGAATGCCCAGGAATAGTATTGAAAGTAGATGATTATGTTGGAAAAATAAAAAAGTCAAGACATGAGTTATGTGAGAACTGATACACATTTCAGACCTCAAAGGTAATTTAGTTGTATTTTATTGTCATCTGTCAAACTTACAGCAGTAGTGAGACAAGAAAATAGATTGTCACTGATATTTCTAAGGACAATGGTTTCCACATGTTGGTGTAAATATCTTCAGAGAGCCTTGTTCCTACTTAATAACCCACGTTTTTCCTTCTGAATTGCTGATGCATTCGCTTACAATATTTGAAAGGCAGTTTGTCCTTTGTTGTCAAGTGAACTTGAAAAAACAATAGAAAAATCTGAAAAATTCAATCAGATCTTGTTGCTTCTCAAGGGAACTTGACTACTTATTCTGTTTAAGGAGAGAAAGAGATGATGGTGTTTCTTTGGTCTTGTACAAAACATAAGGCAAATTTAACAGTGCTACTTTAACAAATTCTAATTAGCAAATGCTGTGTCAGATTTTCCCAAGCAGCATTCCTGGGGACCGTGATGGATGGAGATTGGGGTCCTTTTGAGAGTGAAAGCAATATATAAGGGTGACTTATAAGATCGCGCTGTTATGAAGTCGTAAATTGTAACCATATATTTATTGCTTACAACTTTCTCATCAATTTGGAAAGCTGAAAATAAGGGGGGAAAGGGTGAAACTAGCTTCTCTTAATCAGAAGATAAAGTAACTTGCGTTATATTTTACCTCACTGACTACTGAAGAAACCTAAAACCTGGATCCTCTCAAATCTTGATTATTATAATAAAGCACCCCAATTAGGCTATTTGAATTGAATAGACAAGCATTTAATTAAAAATCATTCTGTAAGTCCTTGTGGACGTATGGACAAGGGTTCAAATTCCTATCTCTTTGTGCTCCTTTTCCTCTATAAACTGAGAATAAAATGTTCCTGTCACATAAGATGGTTCTGAGAATCAAAGAGATGTTGGAAATACTAGAACAGATAATATTGACTCAGTAACTTCCTACCTGCTGGGTACTATTCCAAGGACTTTCCCTATATAAGATCAGTAAAATCTCTATAAATCTCTAAGATAGGCTCCATTTCATGGGAGCTGACCCCCAGGGAGAATCTAACTAGCCACACAGGATGTAGCAGGAAGAGACAGAGCCAAAACAAAGTTGGAACCCAGAAAGTCTGGCTCTGGATGCCTCTTCTTTGAAAGCTTAAAAACGCTTAACCTTGGCCTTCCCATTTCATGAGTTCATTCATGTGAAATTGCAGATGCTTCACGATTTTTGACTTAAAAGAATAATTTCGTGGCGGGCTTTTAAAAGAATAATTTCATGGCGGGTGGGTGCTGCGGCAGCGGTGGTTGCCACGGCCAGGGGAAGTGAATGGTTTTACCCAGCGGGCCCCAGCGCCACCACCCACCTCTCCACCTCAGCCATGGCGTTCAC